>WNWU01000072.1:1814047-1979643 GCA_012654045.1 Ptyas mucosa
AATAGAATAGAATAGAATAGAATAGAATAGAATAGAATAGAATAGAAGTTTATTTGGCCAAATGTGATTAGACAGACAAGGAATTTGTCTTCAGTGCATAAACTCTCAGTGTACATGCAAAACAAAATAATAATAATAATAATAATAATAATAATAATAATAATAATATGAGTAGTAGAAAAGATGAGGAGGATAATACTACTATTACTAAAGCCATATTAAATGGGTAAATATCCTAAGACATAAAACAGTGGAACTTAGATCTTCAGCTGAGTGATGGCACAAGGAAGAAACTATCTCTGTGTCTAGTTGTTTTGGCATGCAATGCCTTGCAGCAGCATCCTGAGGAGAGGAGTTGAAACAGTTTATGTCCAGGACGTGAAGGGTCTATAGATATTTTCTCAGCCCCCCTTCTGACCCATGCAATATACAGGTCTTCAGTGGATTGGCATTATCTTTAAAATGGCATATTTACAACTAAATTTAAATTTCTACTGTAAAGCAGTCCTATTAAGGCAGAATTCTTAAAATGGATCATTAGTATCATTTCTGAAAATTATTTGAGAATCTGATTGGAAAATGCATCCTTTAAGAAGGATTTTCTTTTACATTTTCTTCTTTTACGTTTATTAACAAAGAGCACATTTGAATGGTTATTAATTGACAAGAGTTTATCAGATTGGTAAATTTTCTACCAAGCATACTTTATAAAGAGAGTTTTGATGTCAGGAATGTGGATGTACATTTGTATCCTTTTCCTAATAGTTATAGCACTTGGTGACTATGGCTAAATACAGCTCTTGGATTCATGATTTTCAGTGTGCTGAATTCTCACCCTTGCCCATTGGCTGCTTTACATAATAGGGTTGCTAAAAAAAACAGGCTTGTGAGACTTGTTTGGAGATAAGGGATCAGCAACAGATATTGTTAGAAATAGTGGAAAAAACTTCATGCTGTGTTAGATGCAAGTAATTGATCCACTGTCACTAACAATTGAACGTATAAACATACACTCAATTTGTATGCATTTTGTTTGTTTTAAAGGGCTCTTAGTGACCTGAATAAAGATGGGAAAATGGATCAGCTGGAGTTCTCCATAGCTATGAAACTCATCAAACTAAAACTGCAAGGCCAGTCCTTGCCTATGGTGCTTCCTCCAACCATGAAACAGACTCCAGCGTTTTCTCCTTTGATTTCTGCTCGATTTGGTAATCATACAAATATCTAGAGATTAGCCCCTTCTCTGTTACGGGTGATAATGATGGAGAATTCTCTGCAAATTTGTATAACCATTACATTTGTTAAAACTATATGAAGAAAATATAGTTAAATATTATTTTGATAGCCATTAGGTACAGTAAAAACAAGCACTTAATTATATTATTTTCATTCTGCTGCTTTCCAGTGTTCTGACTTATGGTAATTTTCCCAGCCAGAAGGGGTAAACTTGGCCATTTGGTGGAACAAATGAAATAATGCTTTGTGCAAATGTAAGCTGCCTAACTAAAACTAGTTTTTACAATATCGGTCCTGGTGCTAGATACAAATGTTCACATTAGTGGAATACAAATATATAAAAGGATAGTAATTTATTAAGACAATTTAATATTAAAGGCATGTTCATAAAAATCCCATCAAAGTAAGAAATGTTTAGTCTAGCCCTTTGAATTCTCTGTCAACAGCCAGTTTCATAAAAATCATTTTCAAAAGGGGAAACACATGCAAATGGGGCCAGCCATCAATCTCAGGGAGCGGGGTGGATTCCATAGTCTTGGACTGCTGTATTTATATTGACTCTTGAATTTCTCCAGGTATGGGCAGTATGCCAAATCTGTCTACAGTAGCACCTTTGGCTCCCATGTCCAATCTGACATCTGTACCTTCCATTTCTCCCATGGTGATTTCAACCCCACTATTGCCTTCTGCCAGCCCTCCATCATTGCCAAATGGAACCTCCGGCCTTCTTCAGCCATTAGCTATGTCCTACCCTTCCAGTGAGTACCCTCATGCCAGAAAGTTTCCAGTTTTGACAGCCTGATGTTGGTTGTGGTTTGTTCTCTGTTCATGTTGCTTTGACCCAGGAGGCAGCTTGATTAGCTTTGCAGGTGCTTAAATTACTTACAATATTTTATTTCCCAGTCTAACTCCTGTCCCTTCAAAAGACCGATTATTTTGCTTATGGAACCCCACTCCCTTCCAGATTCCTCCCTCAGATTTTGGCTAATAGGCGTTGGAATCAGAGAGGTCCTCAAAGCTAGTCCAAAAGTTTTCATAAAATCAGATCTATGTACCTAAAAGAAATGCACTTAAGCATACATTCAACTATTTTTATATATCGAGATGTCCAATCTTGGCAACTTTAAAACTTGTGGACTTCAACTCCCAGAATTTTACAGCCAGGCATGTCTTAAAGTTACCAAGGTTGGACACCTCTTTTGTCTTTCTCAATACTGGGAGTCAGGATTCAGGAACAAGCTTAAGTCTTTTTTTCAAGTAGAGATGATGATGTTTCTTTCCAGGACTCAACTAATTATTAACCCATTTCAACATTTCTCTTGTTTCAGCTTTGCCTCATTCTAATTCGTACACTCCCGTGATAGGAGGATTTGGTGGTTCCAACATTCAGAAAACTCAGTCCTTGATAGATTTAGGATCTAGTAGGTATGGCTCTTCAGACTTGAAATATTAAGCCTCAATTGATAGACTTAATTTCTTTTTTCCCCAACAAGACCATTTCTTTTGATTATCTTTGCACCTGAAGTGTAATCTCGTATTTGGGAAGATTGGTTGAGAAAAAATAGTAATCTGCAGAAAAATAAAAGAAGAATGTTAATTTTGAATATCACAGGGTTTTTTTTAATCGACTCTGGTTTATATTACAGTTCAAATTCTTCTTCTACTACCTCATTAACTGGCAATTCACCAAAGACAGGATCTTCAGATTGGGCAGTTCCTCAAGCTTCAAGATTGAAGTACAGGCAAAAATTTAATTACCTTGATAAAGGGATGACTGGATACCTTTCAGGTTAGTGCTGGATGTAAATATGGGCTTGTTTGTTTATATTTGTTTACATCCCCCTCTATTATTTTTACAAATAATTCAAGGCAGTAAACATATCCAACACATCTTCCTCCTCCTGTTTTCCCCACAACAGCAACTCTGTGAGGTGGACTGGTCTGAAAGAGAGTGACAAGTTCAAGGTTACCCAGCTGACTTTCATGGCTAAGGAGGGACTAGAACTCACAGTCTCCCAGTTTCTAGATGGTGCCTTAACCACTAGACTAGACTGGCTCTCAACAACAAAAATACACAAGCTTTATTTTAAAATTAATACTCTTTTTCAGTAATTATTCTTCTGGTTTTAAAAACACCTACACATCACATCATATTGTCCTAGTTTTAATTAACAAAATGATTTTTCTGTATTTTTGCAATACAGATTAAAATGGATAGCATTTCAAAGAGAACTACTTTGAAAAGTAGTTTTTTATATATTGTGAAATAAATAAGGTAGAATCTCCTTCAAGTCAAGAGCAATATTTGGAGACTTCATGGATGTATTTCTATCATAGAATAGATATAGTTTGAAATCCTTTCAGGAATATTTTTTCGATTCCCCACAAGCCTACAGCTCTGGATTTCCTGGGAATTTCCCAGTATTCATCTGATTCCATCCTGCTCAGCCTTGGACTATGGACTAAAGAGCTGTACACAAATTGAATCTTAGTTCTCAGATTTAGCTGGGATGATACCCCCTTATCAAGTGCATGCAAACATGCTGTGGTTTTTCATGAGTGTATAAATTAGAAATGACAACCCGAGAGTTGTGATGGCACAGTGGTTAGAATGCAGTATTGCCGGCTAATTCTGCTAACTGCCAGCAGTTTGATTCTCACCGGCTCAAAGTTGACTCAGCCTTCTATCCTTTCAAGGTCAGTAAAATGAAGAGCCAGATTGTTGGGGGCAATATGCTGACTCTAAACTGCTTAGAGAGGGCTGCAAAGCACTGTAAAGCAGTATATAAGTCTTAAGTGCTATTGCTATTAATAAATTACAATATTTTTCAGACCATTTACCATACATTTACCATACATGGTTGCCAGAGACCCTGAGAGTTGTGTCGGGACAAAAACAATTTAATTTTGACAAATTATTATGATAATACCAGTTGTGTGCATTATTTTTTGCCTTATGCACATTAAAATTTACAATTAGGAAAAGCAGTGCATCTACCATATCTTCCAAGGTTTGTGGGCCATAGTTCTCCTGGATTCTTAAGTAGTGTAGTTATGTGATTACAATCTGGGCTTTGTAGCATCCTGTGGTCCCATGATCATGATTTGGGACTTTTTTTGCTAATTTCTAGCAAAACATACCCTTTGGAAAAACTAGATTAGCTTAACAAATTGCTTGATTCACTTAACAGCGTGATTCACTTGACTGCCATAAAATTATTATAAAAACTCTGTCCAACTCAATTTATGACTGCAAGAACTTACAGCCGAAATGTTGATCATAATTCTGCTCATAAATTGAGAGCTACTGGTACTGATTATGTTTGGAATAATTTTTTTGTAAAAAAAATGGTATTTTTGGAATGAAATTTTAAATGAAATTAGTTCTATAACATTTTAAAATATAGATCATTAGTTCATAGTTCTAACTGGTTTTACATGTTAATGTGTGTAGTAAATTATTACATTTGATTTATTAAGGGTTTCAGGCAAGAAATGCTCTTCTACAATCAAACTTATCTCAGACACAGTTAGCCACTATCTGGTAAGTTTGTTCACAGATACATGTTTGTAAATTTTTTTAATAGATTGACATTTTTATTTCAAATTCTTGAAAAGTACTATGGCTGTAATTACCTACTTTCACAACAACCACAAATAATGCTAAATCAAGCATTTTTTAACTAAAGTTTATTGAATAGCTCAGATTTAGTTTTCCAGATAGAAAAATCAGGGTCTGCTTGACCAACTCCTGATATTCTTTCCCTGTATTTCTTAGTAGTAGCTAGTGTTTCAAATAACTTGTAGTGATGAAGAATGGAATTGTTTTGTACATGTATAACGTTGCATTCTGTGTTCTTTAATTTTGTGTTTATGGAAATGGCCTTAGATGGATGCCTGCTTATGGATGTGGTTGCTAATCTGTTTACTTTTTTGTTGTTTTGCATGTTTCTTTTTTATTTCTTTACATGATGCATGTAGTAGCTTGTATTCAGCATTATGTGCAGACTAGGTCATTATGCATTTAATATTGTACTATTATTCCTAGATTGAAAAAGGAGAGTATTGATTTTTCCCCCCTGGATCGTCCATTTATTCATTTAGCTAGTGTGCTGCTTAATCTAAAACAATTCATTTTTCATGATAGTGGAGATATGCCATTAAATATACAGTAATATTTTCAATTATAATTACAAAACCACAGTACATAATCATAATAAAAGCATAACGCTTTAGCAACTTTACCAAATCATGTCACAGAGAATGCAAGTTGATTCCCAAAGTGGTTTCCAGACTTCCACACTTTTCACCTTCCATGTTTAGGGAATGTGTTGGGATGAGCATGGAGGACGAGCTGTATTTCACTAAAGGAGTTGCTGCTAAAATTACCTTGGAGCTCAGGCTTGTAGGGCTTTATAGAGAGACATCTCAAAGTAGGTTGAAGACAATGGATATTATCATACTAATAAGAAAATTAAGCAAATGTTGACTTTTTGTTGTTAAAAAATCAATAGCACATAACCACATAACCTAGCTGAACTATATCTGGAGTCCTTCAAATTGATACCGTATGTGCCAATACATGAATTATAGAGAATAGGGAGGCCATTGGCTTCTGGATGATAATGAATGTCAACTCACAGCAGTGCCAGCCTGTCTGGATTTCAGCAACATTTTGTTTTTTATTTATTGAATTTCTATTCTTCCCATCTCCCCTGCAAGGTGACTCTTAGCGGCTTACACACTATAGTTGCAGATTTCCTACCTCTTCCTGCCTAACAGTACCTTTAAGTACTGTTTCTGTATCTGTTTTTTCAAAGCTGGTCCTTGCTTTCATCATGGATACCCTGGAGACATTGTATGCAAAGAACAAAATAGCTCTCTCCAGTTCTCTTGGTTCTTTTAACACAGATCTGTCTTTCCTAGGTCTCTGTCTGACATTGATGGTGATGGACAGCTGAAAGCAGAGGAGTTCATCTTAGCTATGCATTTAACTGATATGGCCAAAGCTGGGCATCCACTCCCACTAAGTCTGCCTCCTGAGTTTGTGCCCCCTTCTTTGAGGTGCTTAACACAAGGTGACATGTATTTAAAATTACAGAAAAATGCCAAGTGAACTGAAATTTTAAAAAACGACTGTTCTCTTTTTCTCCTAGAAATGGAAAGCATTTGGAAAATATTAACTGTGCTCTGCCAGCTTATCAACAAGAAGAGGAACCTCCCCAGAAACTTCCAGGTAATTGGGATCCTCTCTTTCTGCATTGCATTAGGGGGTACTATTTTTGAAAAAATGTTAGTAGCTTAATTATGTTAATTACGTCTCTTATTTGAGATGTATCTGGTTGACTTTACTTTAGAAGCTGCTTTCTGAATTACAACCCTAAGCATGTCATTATTGCATTGTGCGGCCCAGGTACATTCTGATAAGAGCCATACATTTTCAACAATAAAAAAGATGAGAAATAGCAGTAAAGATAGTTGAACCTGGACAGAACACTTGCAGCAGCAGCGGAGTACATAGAAACCTTGAGATTTGAAAAGCCTCCCAAATAAATTAAATGCATCTCTACTTGTCTTCCTTTGGTTATTGGATGGTTTCTACCATAATCCAACTCGTAAAAATAATTGAGAAGAATATGACCTGATCAGTGTTTATAGTTCAGTGCCATTTACTGTTCTTTAACCTAGTTACCTTTGAGGATAAGAGGAAGGCAAACTATGAAAGAGGCAACTTGGAGCTGGAGAAACGGCGCCAAGTGCTCCTTGAGCAACAGCAAAGAGAGATGGAACGTAAAGCACAGAAGGAAAGAGAAGAAAAGGAGCGAAGAGAAAGGGAGCGGAAGGAACTGGAGCAGAAGAAACAACTTGAGCTAGAAAGGCGCTTGGAAAAACAACAAGAGATGGAGAAACAAAGGGAGGAAGAACGGAAAAAAGAGATTGAAAGACGAGAGGTTGTTTTTCTAATTGTTTTAGGATTTAGCTTTTGGAAAATTTGTTTCAGTTTGTCAGTTACCGTATATACTCGAGTATAAGCCAACCCGAATATAAGCCAAGGCCCCCAATTTTACCACAAAAACTAGGAAAACTCATTGACTCGAGTATAAGCCGGGGGTGGGAAATGCAGCGGCTACTGGTAAATTTCAAAATAAAAAAAGACTGGTCAAAAGTACAAGGACCTGTCAGAAATCACTTTTTTCAGCCCTCTGGGTAGTCCTTTTGTGCATATGGACTACTCAGAGGGCTGGAAAAGTAATTTTTGACTGGTCCTCGCACTTGTGACCAGTCCTTGAACTTACGACTGTCCTCACATTTTACTTTTTTGCCCTATCTTGTCACCATTTCTCTCTCCCCCTCTTTTTCTCATTCTTTCTCTCTCCCCCTCTTTCTCTCTCTCTCCCCCACTCTCTCTCATTCTCTTTCTCCCCCTTTCTCTCTCTCTCCCCCACTCTCTCTCATTCTCTCTCCCCCTCTTTCTCTGTCTCTCTCCCACTCTCTCGCTCTCATTCTCTCTTTCATTCTTTGTCTCTTTCTGTGTCTCAGCCCTCGCCACCCCTGATTTCAAGCCCCATAATGCTCAGCCTGCCTAAAGAATGACGCCCTCTGTAGATTCACCCGCCCAACTCCAGTGCTCCTATTCCCCAGCCAACTTGACGTCACTCACTGTTAGCGCCAGGAGCTGCACATTTTGAAGCTCATTCTGCCCTTCTGAAGCCCCCAATGCTTTGAGTTTCCCTCCACCACCCAAGCAAACATCGGAGCCTTCTCTTGCAGAAGCAGAATCCAGCAGAATGGAATAACGGGGGGGGGGGATGGGATGGGAAGGAGAAGGGGTAATTAGCAGAATCCAGGCACAGAAATGGAAAAACGAGGGGGGGAGGAATGGGAATGGGGAGGAGAGGGTGTAATTAGCAGAATCCAGGCACAGAAATGGAAAAACGGGGTAGGGGGAATGGGAATTGAGAGGAGAAGGTGTAAGAAGACGTTTCCTTAGATCACTGACGCTCCCAACAATGAGTTTGGTGGAGATGTAAGGAAATGTCTTCCAGCTCTTCAAGATTGACTTTAAGCTGACAGCAAAAGTGGGGGGGGGGGGCAACAGGGACGTGTGTGTTTATGTATGTCCCTCGCTCCGCAAGAACTTGGAGGCAGACGCTGCCCCTCTGAGGAAAAGAGGAGGCGGTGAAGCCCTGGCTGTCACCTGGGAGAGGAGGAGGGCATGCTGGGAAGCTCCCTTCCCCGCAGCCCTGCGAAGCTTGCCTGCCTTCCACGTGGCCCGGTTCGGGGGCGTGGCCAGCCACCAATTGCTACCAGTACGGCGAACTTGCCTCAATCTCTGCTACCTACTCACCCGAGCCGGTCCAAAGCGGGAGCATTTCACCTTGCCTCCCTGCAACCCCTAAAGCCAAAAAGGGGCATGGGGGAGGGGCGCCGCACCCCCCCCCCGCACACACACACCCCATTTTGGCTTTAGCAAGCCTCTCTGCAACCCCGGGAGCCAAAACGGTTGCAGGGAAAAAGGCATTTTTTTTCATGACTCGAATATAAGCCGAGGGGGCTTTTTTCAGCCTGAAAAACATGCTGAAAAACTTGGCTTATATTTGAGTATATACGGTAACTAAAACTATTCCTGTGAGACTTTGGGGCTCCTTAAGTGTACTCTTTTAGAAAATATTTCCGTATTAACAGCTAAGAAACTGGGATTATTTTATATTTTAACTTTTATTTTGAATTCTAATTTAAGCAGGTAGTTTTCATACAAACAAGTGGTTGTTAAAGTAAATGATAATCTAAATTTCTTGGGGTGCATTTTGTGAACCTGAGCATTGATTGGAATAAATACAAAAGTTGCATCTTATGAATAACAAATACCTTCATTTTTAAATTTTAATAAATGGATAGTATTCCATTATAATGCCTCCATTATTCTTCATAAGGTCAAAGAACATTGTGTCGATTTTGCTGCAAAAGATACACATGGAAGCTTTTCTGAAAATTATATATAGAATGTAAAAGAATATTTATGTTACATACTAGTTTTTTTTATATGCATTATTTTTATCTAAACTTTTTCCCCAAGGTTCTGAGTTACTGTCTTTAATGAAAACAATAAATGAATATGATACTATTCTATTATCGCAGAAGTATTGAAGCTGATAGTTTAGGTGTTTTATTTTCAGGCAGCTAAACAAGAACTTGAGCGTCAAAGACGGCTTGAGTGGGAGAGGATTCGTCGTCAAGACCTTCTTAATCAACGTAATAGAGAACAGGAGGAAATTGTGAAGTTATCTTCTAAAAAAAAGAGTCTTAATCTTGAACTAGATGCACTGGTGAGTCACACACTCCACAAAAGTATAGCATTACAACTAAACATTCTGTTTTAGTGACTTCTACATATCTTTTGTCTAATTGCTTTAATTGTAAATAAATTGTAGAATTTTTTTTTGCTTCTATGGTGTCATTTCCTCATTTCTCATATTGAAGTTAAGAGTAGTCATTATAGAGATAAAACAACTAAAGAACAGCATCAGAAGAATTGAAGAAGCTTCCAGCTTCTGTATGTAGCTATATACCTTATTTCCCGGAAAATAAGCCCTAGTATGATTTTTCAGGATGCTCATAATTTAAGCTCTGCCCCAAATATAACCCCAGTTAAGATTGTCAATCAGATGGGTGCATTTAGTACCGTATTTCCCCCAAAATAATCCCTAATGCATCTTTTGGAGCAAAAATTAATATTAGACCCGTTCTTGCTAGAAAGAGTAATATAGTTACAAAAGAGTGGATAGTATACCAACAGAATCCCTGCATTGTCCCAGTAAGTAGCTAACTTACATTAAGAGTTAATGAATTGCTAAATGGAGCATCTGGTCATTGCATTCATGTATAGCATATCCATCTACTGCCTATCCAAGTTGCCCAGCATCTAGTCTTTAACTGCTACTCAGTGGAGGAACCTGATAAAACAGAACTCTAAGAGAATTCTCTTTAACTTGTACTTAGCCACGTCTCAATCGCACATGCCAGAATTTGGATTAAATCCTAAAGAAGTAATGAATAATTGTGTATCAAGAAATTTGTGTATTTTATTGTTGTAATGTTTAAAATGTTTATTAATACAGAATGACAAACACCATCAGATCTCTGGAAGACTAGAAGATGTTCGTAACAGAAAACAAAAGCATAAAAATGAGTTTGCCAATTTAGAAAAGAAATGTGATATGGGAATTATTGAAATCAAGCAATTGGAACAACAGCTTCAAGTATGTGATGTTTTAATAAGTCTGGAATTCATTCCCACAAAATGACAGTCAATGCAGAGAGAGAAAAACCATTGAATTTACTTGTCTATTAAGGCTACGGTCCTCTGAGTGTCCCAAGTTTCTTTGTTGTTGTTTTTCTTGAGAAGATTGCCTATTCTCTGCCATCCATTCTCTCTTTGGTTTTTCATTTTCATATGCAGAGTTCATTTCTCTGGAAGCAACATATTACTGTAGTCCAACATCAGAATTGAAGCCTTGCACCTTCTTTGAAATTAGGTTCTGGGCAGCAGGTTCCTCACTCCTACTCTTAGTGCTAATACAAAATGTTTGAGAAGCCTGACAATTTGCGTTCTTATGATTCCTGATCTCTGACTGCTGCTTCAAGCACACAGAGACAGACGTTCTACAGAGCAGGAACAATATGAATCACTGCTAATCAGCCCTGAGTCCAGAAGGTATCAGAGGCTCCTAAGGATCCTTCCTAAGCAGGAGTGTTTATTTTCTTTCTTAACAAAGAAGTTGAATTTATGGCAATTTTAAGATTTTCAAGAGATGTATTTGTTGTCCTTTCATGTCAGTTGCAGATCATAACCATAAAAACTATACAAAGCAAATAAGGAAAGCAAGAATATAGCACAACCATTCATATTTTTTAAAAAAAACGCTATAAGGTTTTGAGAGTCACTTTGATGTAGTATAACACCAGGCTAGAAACCAGGAGACGGTGATCCAGCCATAAGTACAAAGCCAGCTGGTGATCTTGGGTCAGTCACTTTCTTTCAGCCCTAGGAAGGAGGCAATGGCAAACCATTCTGTAAAACCATGTGAAGAAAACTGCAGAAAGCAGGAAAAAAAATGATTTTAGTTGGGACTGGATAGGTAGAGGTAGAGAGATAAAATATCATATGGTGAAGGGTGGGAAAC
Organism: Ptyas mucosa; assembly: GCA_012654045.1. Lineage (NCBI taxonomy): Eukaryota > Metazoa > Chordata > Lepidosauria > Squamata > Colubridae > Ptyas > Ptyas mucosa. The sequence goes on from WNWU01000072.1 coordinate 1,825,468, forward strand.
TGTTGTAGCAAATGAGAGGTATGTATAGACAAGTGTGTGAGTGCACCCACACATATCTATAATGCTGCTCTCTTTTGGGGTACTGTTAATACTTCTGTGTCAGAAGCACTGAAGTGCTTCCATGGTGAAAGGATTTGCCAGTGACCTCACCATTGCTTGGGGGATGCCCAGTTGGGGGCTCCTTTCATGTTCCCATGAGTTGCCTACCGAAGTGGTACTCATTTATTTACTTACGGTTGCCTGCTTTCGAACTGCTGGGTTGGTAGGAGCTGGATTATGTGATAGGAGCTCATCCCGCCCCGCAACAGTAATGGGTCTTGAATTCAAGGCTGCCAATGGTCATCCCAGCATTCTAACCTTGTTTGTGTTCATGTGATTTCTCTATTAAATACAACCTCTAGTCTTTGAGAATTATCACATCATGTAATCTATGTCATATTTGTTAAGAACCATTGAGATTCTGCTATTGTAGCATTATCTGCATACAATAGTATCCATACATATATACCCCTATCAACACACATCAAGCATTCCTTCTTATTTCTTGTGTCTTTATTTGTAATTACAACTAAGTGAACATTTTATTTTGTTGACAAATGTGAGAGATTGTGATGAAATTGGAAAAGAAAATGGAACAAGGGAAGACACAAAAAATCAAAAGCAGAAGACAAATTATTTGGAGGTTTATCTCATAAACTGGAACTCAATCCTAGAGACAAGAAATCTGGAAAGAAGCTTTTCAAATTATTCAAAGAAACTTTGCTTTAATGAGTTCATTATGAATGAGGATTGGAAATTTTTCTTATAGCTTCCAAGATTCAGTATTTACTCCAGACTAACATCAAAAATAACTTACTGAAATGTCTGTAGTTCCTGCTTCCTTGATCTTACCAGATGAATGGGTTTAGAAAAAGTTAAATTCCTGTTTTCATTTTTTCTCTGCATTAATTTATTGACCACTAATGCAATGTGATAAGATGTCACTTTTAAGCAAGGCAAGCTACCTGGGATAAGTCCTTCTGCATCTCAGCCAACAAGAATACAGAGGACATTTTAAAATATGTCAAAATTAGTTTAAACTATAGAATATATGTCCTAAAGCTCATTATTTGTGTATGTACATCTGTGTTGGCATGTGGCAGGGCATTGGAGCTTGTTTTGGCATACTGTTTTCTAAAACAGGATTGCCTCCTTTGTTTGGTCTTCTGCAGCATTAAAAGAAAACGTTAAAAAATTGGATGTCTGAAAAATCATGAGATATCCCAATCTTCCAAAATTTCTTTGTTAATGCATGTTTAACTCATGAAAAGTTAGCAAATAAATTTATTCTTGTAACTATAGATCATTACATATAGCATGCCATAAAAAACAATAAAACAGTAGTGATGTAAAATATAATATTGTAAAATAAAGTAATAAAAAGAGTATTTGATGTAAAAAGGTTATAGCAAGATAAATCCAGAGCTACAACTAAGAAATTAAGTATTTCTAAGTTTAAATGATAGCAGAGCAAAAGTAGCAACCTGGTTGTTGATAGTTGCAAACCAATCTGCAAGAAGAGTTTTCAAGATCTGAGCTCTTGAGTTCACTTACCATCAATAATTTGGCCCTCATTTCATTGTAAATGGGGCAGTGGAAGACATATGTCTTTTATCTGACCAACATCACAAAGCAAAGACATTGTTTGACAGGGTGTCATGAAATGTTGCTGATTTCGTTTATCCATTCATGATGCAGAATTTTATAAATGATACATTCTGTATATAAGGATTACTGACCCTATAGCTGCATTATTACTCTTTTCCCACTTTTTTTATTATTGGAGATATATTCTCCATGCCAGAATATATCCGGCTACATCAGAAATAGGTTTTGTTTTGTTTCATCCAAAGGACACATATTTTTTGATCATGGGATAACTAAAATGAAATTGTTACAGTAGGTATATGAGGACTTTTAAGAATATACACTTACGAACTGGCCATTTCTCAGATGGGGATTTTAAGGTGCAAAATTGATATGAGTCTGATACCCATTTTACCCTGTTAATTTCTCAAGAAACATTGAAAAATTGGGTCATAGTCACTTGGAAGCCACTAAATGGGTGCAGGAATGTTTTTTCTTACCTCTGTGCTTTCATTTGTATTATCAGATTAGGTCAAACACATTATGCTGGTAATACTTTTCTAAAATATACCACCCTCAACTCTACAGGAATATCAGAATAAGCTGATTGCTTTTGTTCCTGAGAAACAACAGTTGAGTGAGAAAATAAATCACAAGATTAGCAACTCTTTTGGTAAGTATCATTGGCCTTATGTGTACATGTTTGTAAGAATACATTCATTCAAGAGTTTTTTCCTCCCTCACATGAGGTATGTCTGAAAAGGAGTTCTGACACACAGAAAATCTTCCCATTCCTTTTTGTACTGTGAGTGACATCACCCACTCTGCATAACAATCCGACTGTTTAAGGCAGCTTTCCCCTATAGTTAGTCAAAGACTGAAGTATTAGTAAATTAAGTAAATACAATATGTAGATATGTGAGTGACAAAAAATTAAAAATGTGTAAGTAAATATTAAATATTTGGTCTTTCATTTGCAGATACACATCTAAATTCACTGCAGAAGAAATCATCAGAAAAAGAAGAATTATGCCAAAAACTTCAGGAACAACTAGATACACTAGAAAAAGAAACCACTTCTAAGCTGTCAGAAATAGATGCTTTTAATAAACAGCTCAAGGTACAATTTTTTTGTAGCCTTTTATTTAAGCATCTAAGATTGTTCATTTAGCAAAACTTTCTTTCCAATTTGTTCCTTCAACCGATCAAGCTCTGTGTGGTATCTTCTGTTCATGAAAAATGCATTTCGTTGATGATACTCAAATGCTTGCCCATTAAATCTCCAATCTGATTTTAAAAAGAATTAGTACCAGCATTTTGCAGTTTGGCCCATTTACACCAAGATTCACATGGGTTTTATTTTGCATATTGTAGGGTAAATTAATATTATTCAAAGTAACATCCACTAAAATATTGAAAGTGAACCTTGGCATAGGGAAATAGATGAAAATAAGATTTGCAAATACTCTTTTTCTTAATTAATATAAAAGCTTATATATAATATAATAAGAACAAATGGCCAGCTATTTCACTCAATATGTTCATTATTTAAGACACACCAAAGCAGTTTCTTGGTCCACGTGAAATTAATATTACATCATCTATTCTCCTTCCATTCAACTACAGAATGTATGTCACCACAGTGAGAATTGGGAATATGCAGATAAGGGGGAAATATGGAGAAAACAAAAAGCTCGAAAAGGGTGAGAAAACCAAAAATGTGTACAAATTGCAGTTACTAAACGTACTTCTAGATGAAGAATCTATTCCATGCTCTTTTTATTGGCAGTTAGGTTCTCCACTTAACCTCTTTCCTGAAATAGAAGTGTATTTTCAAAATGGAGAAGCAAGGGCTTAAGCTACACCTGAAATCTTCCTTACCTGGCTTACTTAGTAGTAATGTCTTCTTTTCTTTACTGTTTTCTGTCATCTCCACCCAAAAGCCATGATTGCAGCATGAATCACAGCATGATTCAAATCTCTTTCCAGAGCCAAAGGTGAATGGAGGACTTGAAATTGTCCTTCAACTGTCAAATCCTGGGCAGCAAATGAGATGTATAAGTCATTTAGTGACAATCTTCCCTGCTACATTACAACATATTTGTGTTTAAATTATAAAACATATTTTAGATACATATACATGCATATTAATTAGAATATGGAGGGCTGGCAAAGCTATAATTTTTTGTGCTTAAGATAATCTTGGGAGTGCGGTGATTAGTAATTTCCTACTTAACAATATTGTGTCTGAAACCTTTTTGTGTAGCTGATAGATAACAGAGTATGCCTGTAAATATAACAAAGGGAAAAGTCAGTGCTGCCATCACTTTCCATTCTTTACTTTCTTGTTTTCTTCCCTTCTCTCAGTGGACAGCATAGGCAGATGATATGGAAGAAGCGGCTTCCTCTTCTCAGTTACATAACTGAGCTCTCTTGTGACTGATTAACATTGGAGGCTTAGCCTAGTCAACTACAAGTAGTCCTTGCTTAATGACTACAATTAGGACGAACAGTTCTATCACTAAGCAACCCAATCATTAAACAAGAATCATGTGACTGCAACAGACTAACAACCTCACTCCTGCCACAGTTTTTAAATGTGACATCACATGACTGTGACTTGCGTTTTTACTGCTTTCCATTGACTCTTCTTTTTGGAATGGTGATCCCATAACTTTGGGATGCTGCAGCAATCATAAACACTTGTCTGATGTAAAAGTGCTGAAATGGCAATCACATGACTCTGGGGATGCTACGATGGTCGTAAGTGGAAAGACTGATAGTCAGTACCGTTGTAATTTTGAATGATTACTAAACATGGCAGTCATTAAGGAAGATCTACCTGTGAATCATATATGCTGTAGAACTGAGCAAGTGAAAGGAAATTGTCTATTTCATGAAATACTGTAGTCAAGAGGGTTGGACCATAGTTCCTGACCAGTCTGTTCTGTCTAAGTCGAGGGGTAGAGCAACAAATATAAAAGACTATCCTGCTTTTTTTTTAATTGCTTTGATGAGGCCAAATCCATTGTAGTACCTGTTTTCACTGTAGAGCTTACATGCAAATACCGTAGAAAGATGCCTACCCCAAGTACCAATCTTTATATTACAAAATAGCACCACTTCATCTCAAGCAGGAAGCATCAAAGGGATCAACAGTTGAACGAATGCCAATTCCCCAAACTCTGCCCAGTTATGTTTATGCATCCTATGGCATGCTTGACTTATTGTGGGAAATGAGAATAGAAATGGAATGGCATATGCAGCAGAAGAAGCGATGGCTGAATAGGAACATTGCAGAGGACAAGAGTTTATTGCTGATCTTATTTGTGAACCATTAATATTACTAATTTTGGCTATAGAAAACTCTATCTCTCTTACTCTCATTCACCCCTCCACATAATATATGGGTAGATATGATGATGAGAGTTGAATCAGAACTTTGATTGCTAGATTAATTATTCCAATTCCTTGTCATAACCCTTAAGTTCTCCACCTTCACAACAATCCCAGTGAAAAGTTTAACTGCTTTTTATCTGCCTTATCTTACAGTGTGAGACTATGGATGCTTCTATTCTTCAGTGCCTTTTGTATCTGCTAAGCTGTCTCAACAACCTCTTCCTCTTACTTAAGGTTATTTTCTAATCTTTGGCCTTTTTTTGCTTCTAATAATTTCCATGTTTTGTGTGCGTGTGTGTGTGTTTTAAAAAAATAATTTGCATTTCTACAGCACTTAAAATATTTTCCTATGCAATAATTCGGTGCTCTATTGCAGGAAGAGATTTTATTTGCCTTCTGCTTGTTTTTAAACTCTGCCCACTAACTAAATACTTTCAATTATGGGAAAGGGTAGGAATAATTCTCACGTCGTTGCTTTTAAGCAAAATCCTTAAAGCTCACGTAGTGTTTGGTGGATGGATTACTACTCATTACCAGTTTATCTGAAACAAAGTCCTATCTGTAATCAAGATTGTTATTATTTTGTCTATTTTGACTATAGAAAAATACTTGTTCATTATATGCATAACAAAGGAAAAGTGTAAGGCCAGAATTCCCAGAATAAGTAAAAAGAAAAAAAAACACTTTGTGGAAAACAATCTCTGCTTCTCCCCAGACCAACAAAAATCCACTGATAAATATATATGCTTAATTTTGCCTCAAGAACATTGACAGAAAAAATAATAAACTGGCTAGAGTTCTGAAGATACACTTGAAGAAAATGGCCTGCTACTTTCTTTTTAGATACCGGTAGTTATAAAATTAGAGGAAGTTGGATTCAGGTCATAAAATCTCAAGACTATATATTCCTGGGAGAAAAACCTTGTGAAATTACAAACCCCATTACATATTGACTTGTTCTCCCATGTGTTTGGCTTTTTATAACAAACCAACTGCCAAGTAGACTATCACTAAGGCAAGCTTTATATTTTGCAGAATACAAATTTTAAGATCTTTGTTCCCTCATGGATTACATCTTTAGACTATTTTCAGAAACCCATTTGATTACCTCTTTGGATCCAAGTTCCATCCCACCACAATGTTCAGCTATATATAGCTGAACATGCTATATATAGGATCATCTTCGTTTGGCTTTTCCACTATCACAATGTGAAAATTGCTCTGATAACTTGCATACAGGCTGCAATATATTGCCTTCATCTTTTTCCAGTTTCCCCTTAGATCAAAGAGAAGAAAGCATTTCCAGAGCTGTTGACATGGAAATATAGCAGTGTTGGTCTTTTGTAGCAAAACAATAGTGTGGTATGAGATTTTATAAATCATTGCTTCAACACATGCACTGAATATTATTCTGAAAAAGAATAAAGAACTCAAGGAGAATTGAAATGCAGGACATACAGACAGTGATGTTGATAATTGACATTAGCTGTGCAACTTTTCTGTGTTAATAAATGCTTTTTACAAAAAAAACTTTGGTATCTACTTAAAATCATAGATTATCCAGTTGAACTTTGTGAATTCTGACTTTCATTTTTCATTATGAAACTAGTCTTTGTGTAATCATTCATTCAAAAAAAATTCCTATGAGGACAGTCACAGAGTATCCTGAGAAATACCAATATTCATACTTTATATCTCTATTCACAGAGTAACTGGTCAACTGATTGTTTTTGGAATGTTGCATAGTATTTCTGATAAATAGCTTATATAAGAAGATGAACAAATATATGAATTCCTCATATTATCAATATAATGTGTGAATAGAGTTGGCATTTGCTTCCATCACAGGATTTGTTTCCTGTCATTTTAATTCCAGTTTGTTTTAAAGTTTTGTAGCTGCTTTCAAAAAGTGCAGGTTTTTGGTACTTTCTGATGTTTCATTACCCAAACTAGATAACATCATCAGTACTAGTGCTTCAGTGCTTCACTAGCATTTGATGATGTTACCTAGTTTGGGTGCAAGATCATTAAGAAACATCACCCGTCTTTGGGCATGTGAAAGAATATTCTATCTGTCTATTTAGTATCAAAGTACATCCAGAAGACTCAGAATGATAACTCCATGTAACAAGAATAAGATAGGATTCTGCTAGCCTATAGCATTGTGGAAAGGGTGTCCTGCCTGAGGTGCACTTATTTAGAATGGGATGGGAATTTTGCCAGGCTGTATTAAGCCACGCAGGATCTTTTTTCTTCTGCCATTGGTAATATAAAAAGAGATATTTTTGAAACAAGGGGGATCTTAGAGTTTCCACTGTTTTGCAACAAAGCAGTTTTGGAAGGTGGTAAGCAATCTATCTTTTCCTACATGTATGATGGAGAAAGGCAGGTAGGTACATGCTGTATATGTAAGGAATGTTCTTCTGTGTATGTGCAAGCACAATTTTTGAAGACTTGGCCTGGCACTTGATTTGGACATAAAGCCTTCCATTTGAAAACATAAAGCAATGGAATGAAAGTAAGAGCAAAGGATAAATACAAGATTGTTTTTATTTTGTACAATTCAAAGTGACATTCATAATGTGTCTTCTCCTTGTTTTCCTCATAACAACCCAGTCAGGTGGATTGGGCTGAGAGACAGATACTGGCTCAAAGTCATTCAGTCAGTTTATGTGCTTAAGGAAGGACTGGAACTCCCTCCAATGTCTTAGTTTCTAGTTTAGCATCTTAGCCACTATACCAGAGTAACTCTCAGATTTTGTAATTTATCTTGATTGTTTAACAGGTAGTTTGACATTTGCTGATAATGTCTAATAGTATAATAAAGTTACTTGATAATCATACGGATGATGTGTACTAGAACAGTCTAATGTTCTGCTCAATTAATAATGGCATTGTTATGTCAGTATAAAGGGTAATTGCAAGAAAGAGACTTGGCCAGAACTGGCAGAAACATTCTACCCAACTCAAATAATTGGCATGCAACCTTCTAACACTGAATTAAATAAGATTGTTTACAAAGAGTCTCTAATTATACAGACAAGACATAAGATACCAAAAGGTCTTGAGAATCTTTGAGGAACTTTCTACACATTGGTGTTTCACATCAAACTTTTTATGATTCCTTCCAGTAATTCCATCCCCAACTACCTATAGTGCTATAGTTCACAATTTATGGAAATTGTGAAGAATATGTAGATGCAGTAGTTATTAAAGTTTTTTTTCCCACTCTTTGTTGATGGGGAAGCTTTGTTTGGAAAATTTCCCATCACCATATGGAAAACTACTTAAATATAAGTAGAATTAATAGTGTTCTCATTGAAACAGTAAAAAAAATGGAATGAGAAATACACCCAACAAAATGCATGTTGTTAATGAATGTAGCGAGTAAAGTAAATGACTTGGGCCAAGATATGCAAGATCCATGAATAGACAAACTAGGGACGATTTCTTGGTCTGGTCTACTTAATGGGGCTGAGTGTGAAACATGTTACACAACTAAAGCAAGCCTGATTTGAAGATTTACTGATTTCAGCAAAGCATGTAACCCAAGTATGAAAATGTTTTTTTCTTCAATAATTACTAGAGAAAAGTGTGGGACTGAAAAGAACCATTTGAAAAGTTCATTGAAGAATGTGATGACAGTTCAGAAATTTAGTGGGAAATAGATATGAACAGTTCAGCTACTGGTTTCTGTTCAGAGACTGTGTGTTATGTTTGTGATATTGGAAATTATTAAAAAACTCAGAATATCAATAACTCTGTTATACAGTCATCTTTAGCCCCTTCATTGTATGAGATTGGAAATGAAACATCAATTCTACCTCTGCTGATACAATTTAATGTTCTCAAAAATGTAGGAAAGGCCTTAACACCTTGAGGTTTTGGCAATTGGTGCAATCTTTATAGAGCTTACATATGTAAATGTCATGAATTACATGTTATATTGCAAGGTAAAAACTGTAAAGGTGATGCTAAGTACCCTCACACGATCTGTGTGTTATCCACAAGATGTGCATGTTGACCTTAATAACTAAGGTCATTAGTTAGTCTTTGGGGAACATAATTGAATAAAAATAATAATTCTCCAATTCCTGCACCAATAAACACGTAGTAAAATAATAAAGTAAACATGCATATATATATTATATATATATATATAATATAAATCTTATATATAAATCTATATATAAATCTTAAAATAGACAACAAAATGGTGCTCTGATGTCTGATAAAGCCAAAAAAAATTCTAGTGAATGAGATTTCACTGAACCATGGCTGTATAAAGATCTTGATTTACGTAGGAAAAACCTGGATGAAACAAAAATACACAAAAGACCTACGAAAAGAGAATTAAAATAAAAAATTATATATATATATATATATATATATATATATATATTTATACCCAAATTAAGTAGATACTTATGTAGTCTTGAAGCATTGTTTATCTTAGTTGGGAGGGTGAGGTGATGTTCATAGATTTTAGATTATTTATTTATTTATATTTCACATTTCTGAACCACCAATCACTCTCAAAGATGGACTCAAAGTGTACAATAAAACATGATAACAGTATATAAAAATTAAAATGTTAGAATTAAAATTTTATGTTAAAAAATGAAAAATTATACAAATTTTTAAGGAGGCAAGAATAATTAAAATTTTGAAAATTGGTTGATAAAGGCAAAGAGAAGGCACTAACAAACGCCATGACTGCCTGCTCCTCAGGGCTCCCCACACAAGCCTGCAGAGCCATGTTTTAACTCCTTTTCGGAAGGCCAGAGAATGGCGGCCTGCCTCACCTCTGGGGAGAGAATATTCCATAGAGTGGGGTTAATATCTAGAGAAGGCTCCCTTCCTAGACCCAGAAGAAGACTGCAACATACCTTCCCTACCTGATCTGGTGGGATAGGCTGATGTAATGGGATGAAGCCGGTTCCGTAGGTAGCCTGGCCCCATGCCATGTAGGGCAGTATAGGTCATAACTAACATCTTGAATTACATTGTTTTTCTCCTCTTCATATTGCTGTTTGTTATTTAACATTTTTGAAGATTTTTTTGTGACCCTTTTCAAACAAAGTTCTGAAGTAATTTAGTAGAGAAATAACAAAATATTCATGTCTCAGCAATTGAAAATCATCTCACAGTTTAGGGGTTAGAATAGAATCATACATCTTCAAAGTGTTGGCAGGTATCTGTGGTATCATATCAGGTAGGTATTAAATGGAATCACTTATCTAAATTCTTGCTTTTTTGCTTATTTAATTTTTTGCTTTTTTAATAGGAACTAAGAGAAACTTACTGCACACAGCAGAAAGCGCTTGAGCAGCTCCACAAAATCAAACATGAAAAAATTCAAGAACTGGAAAGAAAAAGAACTGAACTTGCTTTGAAAAAAAGAATAGAAGATGAGACTACACGGTAATGTTTTTAAAGTATTACTAATTTTTCCTCTAGCCCCTTCATTTGATTCTTTGTTTCCGATTAATAGGCAACAATAAATGCAGACACTGCATTTTGAGAGTCCTTATGCATGCTAGCATTTACCACTCTTTACTGATTACATTGCTGTGACAAAATTAAAATCAGGCTTAAGTTTATTTCTAACATTCTGCATCAAAATACATGCATTTCAATGAATAATACACATTAATATAGCTATAACCAAGACTGCATCAAACAGGTGAATCTAAAACCTTCAGAAGGCAATGAAAAGAAAACTGGTATAAGGTTCACATCAAGGTGTTTGCTACTCATTCTTGCTTTTCAATACTAATATCAGAATAATTATGTTTGTTTCTTTTCTATCTTTCAAAAGAAAAGCAAAACAGGAAAAAGAGAACTTGTGGCAAGAAACCATCAGGAAGGAAGAAGAAGAAAGAAAAAAGCGTCTGAAAGAAGATCGAATGCAGGAAAAGATCCATGAGGAAAAACAAAGAGCTGAGGAGGCCATTGCACGAGAGAGGGAGATCCAGAAACAAAAACCGGCAGAGGAGAAATTTGAAGAGGAAAGACAAAATAAACAAGTAGGAATTCTAAGAGAGACTGAGCAGCAAAGGCAGAAACAAAAGGCAGAAGAAAAAAAAAGACAGGAGAAAATTGCAAAAGAAGCTGAGGAGAAACTTAAACGATTTGAAGAAGGGAAGAAAAGAAAAGATATTTTTAATTTGCAAGATTCTGAGAAAATTGTTTCTCACTTAAATGAGAAAAATGTAAATGTTCTTAAACAAATAAAGGGAAATCTTAAGTCTGCCCTGAAAAATGAAGGTAACTATTCTTTTTTTAGATGTGAATGGTTTAGTTTGGATTATTCTGTAGTTTGAAACAACATTTAGGATCCTGAGATGGCTTCCACTCTTGAAATAGGACTGTCCCCAGAAGAGACCTTCTCATGGATGCTCCAGTCAGATAGCAGATGCTGTTTTTTGCTGATTTCCCCTTCTCTTTGCTTTGAAACATACTGAGGACAGGGGACTTTTATGAACAGTGGTAGTTACCACAGAAGAAGGTTCCTGTGTATTAATGGAAAGGCTTTTGTTATGCACATATATGTAAATAGGATCTACCATGACCTCTGATAGCTGTCTACAGTGTGTTTTTCTGTTCCTGATTGGTGAGGAAATAGGAGCTTAAAGGGATGGCAACTTTTCAGTAGTAATGATTCCTGTGTATTTGGCTCTTCCCAAGATTTAAACGAGAGGATAAGGTTGTGTGCTTGCAGAAATCCTGACCTTCCTAGAAATAGACTTTTGAAAAAGCATTTGTCAGGAACTAGCAATCAATTAATAGTTTCTCCTTGACTCTTTAGGCCATGCGGTTAGTGCTGCTGATTCTAAGACATTAGTGGGCTTTGTGAATTATAGAGCTTTATACCCATTTGAAGCCAGGAATCAAGATGAGATAAGCTTCCATTCCGGAGATATTATTGAGGTAAATTATCATTTCTGAATACTAAATAAATAATTAGTTTACTTAATCCCAGATAATTTTGTTTTTTTCTTTACAAAATGCACCAACTGACATGTAGCAGAATTAAAACATATTTGTAAACAAGTAAAAAAAAATTAACATTACATTTGATTATTTTTTTTCTTTTCTTTTTCCTTTCCCAGGTTGCTGAGAAAACTGAAGGAGAACCTGGCTGGTTATATGGAAGTTTTCAAGGACATTTTGGCTGGTTTCCATGCAATTACGTAGAGAAAATGCCTGAAAATGAAAAAGCTGTTTTACCTCCCAAGAAAGCCTTACTTCCTCCTACAGTCACTGTACCAGCTACTTCAGTTCCTTTAGAGTAAATATACATTTATGTATTCAATTTATTTAGTGATCGGCTGGCTAAGAATAATAACCTAACACACACACACACACACACACACAAATAGGCAATCAGCAGCTGAAATTAAAAAATAACCATTAATACAGTACAAATATTTCAATAAAAACTATTTCACAGTGAATGCACCAACATCACAAATTTTAATTTGACATAATGTGAGAGCAGTTGATCTTTGTTCCAGTTTAAAAATATAAAAGTATTTGTACTGTGTTTTGATATTATGTGCTTCTTGAATTAAAAATGATAGCTGTAATTGGAGGATCCATCTGCATGCAAAAGATTTCCAAGTTGATTTCAAGAATTTCTCTCTTTTTGCACAGTAAGGATTCCTTAGCAATTGCAGAAGCTATGAATTATAAAGAGATCCCTTATATGTCCTTTCTGGAAGATCTTAAATGTTATTTGGTTAGTTTGCTATGATGATTTCACCTATTGGGTTTTATTGAAAGTAATTCCCTTATGTATATGTTTTGATCTTGCAGAGTACATTCACCCAGTAAACCAGCAGATGAAGCAGAGTACCAAAATGTATCTTTTGCAAATTTAAATGCTAGCTCATGGCAGCAAAAGTCTGCCTTTACTCGCACTGTTTCCCCAGGATCTGTTTCTCCCATCCATGGACAGGTATGTTCTTGGTACAGAATGGAACTGTTGGCACAATATGCTAAGGACAGCAAAGCCAATAGGTTTTGTACTTTTGGTATTTTATGTTTTTGATTTTGTTATTAAATGTATATTTGGGGTTGACTTTTCTTTGGGGAGCTCATTTTATTTTATGATGCTGTTGTTAATGGCACAAAGTTTTTGGGAATGAATAATCTACATATGAAACACATAAATATGTAAATAAATAAAATATTATATTGCTGTACCCGTCTAATTTGTAGCATTCATTTAGAAAAATGTACATTCTATGAAAAGTATTCTGTATTCTCTTTCATATAATATAATATTACATTATATTCAAGAAATACATAGTGGTAACCTGCATAATTGGCTAATTGTTGGTTTATGAATGGTTACCCTGTCTACCACATAAATTTTCAAGGTAGTTTACCAGCTCTTGTCCTGCTTGATTCTATTTTATTGAAAATGTTCCATAATTCAGTTGGAATTTGTAGGCAAGACAATAGATTTTTTTTTAAAAAAAAACTTATTTATGGGCAAATGTGTAGGGAGATTTTCAGTCATCCAGGTCATTGTTGTCCCAAAAGTGCTTTTTCAAGAGGGAACTGGACTTTGTTTTTCTTTTAAGACGTTTCACTTCTCATCCAAGAAGCTTCTTCAGCTCTTGTAGTTAATAAACTACATTATCCTTAAAAGACACCTTTAATCTATTTTAATAGGTAATTTAAAAGATGGTGGTAGATATAAGTATTCCTATTTACGTGGTGGAGTTATTCATTTTTTCTAGACTACCCCAAATCAATTGCAGTATATTCCAAATATGCTTAGGTTCTTCCAAAGTAGAACTGCTATGTTTTAAATTATCATTTGTATGTTTTGGAGTGAACATATTTTAGTATATATTTTGTGTCTTTAAAACTTGCATGGCTGGCATTAACATACTACCTACCTTTGACAGGGACAAGTGGTAGAAAATATAAAAGCACAAGCACTTTGCTCTTGGACTGCAAAAAAAGATAATCACTTAAACTTTTCAAGAAATGACATAATTACTGTGCTGGAGCAGCAAGAAAATTGGTGGTATGGAGAAGCTGGTAAAGGAAGAGGGTGGTTTCCCAAATCCTATGTGAAGATTTTGCCTGGAAATGAATGCCAAAGAGAGGAGTAAGTAAGGCTGTCAGAATATTTGAATTGAAACTATTGGCAAAATACATGTGGTTTGTGTAGAAGATGAATAGAAGACGTTGGTTGAGATTTGGAGGGATTCATATTGACAATCTCTGTTTCCGCACAGATGATTTTTGTAATACGTCTGTCTTTAAACTTTGCTAGCTTTGAATATTAGTTTTGGAATTAAGAACAGTTGCACAGATCATTTTTATTCTCTTTTTAACTGTTCATACATTATATTCCCAAATTTTTGGATAAATTCAGAATTTTTAAAATGAAGTTTGAAATTGAGAAATATATTTGGAAGAAACCTTTTGCCAGGTTTCAGTAAAATCAGTGATTTTACCTTAACAAATACCATCTTCACACAGAACTTAGAATTTTCATTTCCCTTCCTTTCTTACATTTGTGTTCTTATTAATGCCTTCTGCTGATGGGTTTATAGGAAATCACCCAATTTTAAACCATGGATTCCAATGATGGCTTCTTTTAACAAATCAGAATTAATATTAACACCAAAGTATGGCTAGTGTGAAACAGATACTTCACTTTGAAATCACGGGTAGGATGGGGAGGGCTATATGGGAAGAGAAAGAGATGAGGCTCTATCTCATCATATCCAGCATGATTTGATGAATTGATACTTTCCAGTATTTTCAAGCATCTCTAAGTTTGAACAATTGAATATGGAAAAATAACTAACTTAATTATTTCTTCTGCAGACCAGAAGCTGTTTATGCAGTTATAAATAAGAATCCTTCCACATCAACTTGTGTTTCAGGTGAGAGTAAGACCTGCATTTAAGCACTCTGATTCTTAAATTTTTGAATGAGTGTATGTGTCTCAAGGAATAACGGACATGCATAGTACTGCACAGTGTTTCAGACACCCATGCTAGAATACTAACATGTGTTTATTTGTCCAATACTATAAATGTTCTGAGATAAATATTTGTAATAATAAAGAAAGAAAAGCCTTTTATTCTGGTGTCCATATTTTTTACCTGAAGAGTGTACTTTTCCTCTGAATACTTTAATAAAATAATTTCATTAAAATGGTTAAATGCAGGTTAAATTGTGACACAGATCAGAAATCAGCATGCTGGATTCGGAGCAGTTAACCTAAGCACAGCATTCAAACTCTCATCTGCTAACCAGCATTAACTTAAGTGAAGAATAAATTTGCTTTGCAAAAGCGATGTTATACTTGCAAATACCAAAATGTGCAGTGTATATGTGTATGATGAGGGTATGTTTATATCTTTCCCTCCGTTAGTAAGTGACACTATAAATCATAGTAGATAGCATCATATTTGTAATTGTCTGCCCTGCTAGACCCAGATACATGAAGGGACACTACACATTGTCAACGAATGGTGTAAGATGTCTGAATGTGAGAGGAATATGTTCATGTGTGATTAAACTATTGCAGCATTACATTTTGACTTTGAATTTTTCTGTCATTAAAAAAGGTATCTATAATTTCCTTTGTTGCCTGATGTTACCTAAGCATTAGTCAAAGATTTTGAAGTAGAAAGGATTATATGAATAACTGTTTTACAATCTTTAGTCATATACAGCTTTACTACATGACTGAATTTTTCTCTACCTTTTCAGAATATATAGCACTATATCCTTATTCAAGTTCTGAGCCTGGTGATTTAACTTTCACTGAAGGTGAAGAAATAATAGTGAGTCAGAAAGATGGGGAATGGTGGACTGGAAGAATTGGTGATAGAAGTGGAATCTTTCCTTCAAACTATGTCAAACCAAAGGATCATGATGTAAGATTTCCAAAGTGTTCTTTTAGGATTTCTTTTTTCCCCCAGTTAGAGATGCAGGATTTCAAGATGAAAACCGAGACTGTTGCAGGGATACTGGTACAAGCCCAAGGAAATGTAATAGAAATAATTCAGCTTTGACTCAGAGAATAAATATTGCCCATTCTGATGGCACTTGTGGCCAGGGAATAAAAGGCAGGGATGATGGGAGGAGGCAGAATTTGTTGCAGAAAGGATTGATTTTAGATTTTCTAAGGCTGTGTTATGCTAATGGGTTCTTGGCTTGGAATAAAACAGGGGGAGAGATGAAATTAAACTTAGGCTCCCAATTGTTTGTTCTTTCTTGTAGGCTTCTCCTACAGCTAGCAAAACAGGAACATTAAATAAAAAACCTGGTGAGTATTACTGGTATTTTTGTGTTCTTATATATTATAATCATTCATTTTACACTGATACATATTTCTCTTTAGAAATTGCTCAAGTTACAACAGCCTACATTGCATCAGGAACGGAACAGCTGAGTCTTGCTCCTGGACAGCTGATTCTAATTTTGAAGAAAAATTCTAGTGGATGGTGGCAGGGAGAACTACAGGTAACAGAACAGGAGGTTTCTCTGACTGGATATCATATTTCTTATCTAGATGAGCAAATTATGTCTGTAAAAATACTTGTTGCTAAAAAAAAATATTTTGAACAAAACTGCATTTATTTCAAAAAGAAAAAAAACTATGAAAAAAGGAGACCTCATTGGTTGGTTGATTGGTTGGTTGCTTGATTAATTGATTATTGAAATCAAAAGCAACATATAGTATCGTATTTTTCAGAGTATAAGATGCACCTTTTTCCCACCTAAAGGGGGATGATAATTTAGGTGTGTCTTATACACCGAATGTAGCTCCGCCCACCCACTGGCCCCCACCCTTTGGCCTCTGCCTCGCAGCAGTTTATCTCCTTGCAGCAAGCAGCAAGAGGAAACAGCTCCTTTCAGCTTTCTTGTGCTAATCAAGCTATGCTGAAAACGAAAATGAAAGTAAAGCAGGCTATTTGCTGTAACGAGGTAAAATTGCTCAGGCAGATTTCTTTTTCTTGTTTTCCTCCCCCAAAAATGTAGGTGTGTCTTATAGTCCGGAGCGTCATACTCCAAAAAATACGGTAGTTAAATTTAATTGAAAACAAGAAGGAATAAGCAAGTAGACATATCAAGCACTTATCTACCAAAAACTAGATCTGTATCCCTCTTGCATCATCTGCTGTTGAGAGGAATGTTTCATTCTTCCTCCTTATGAATCCACAAGTAGAAAAAGAGCACATTTTCTTAATCCAGCTGTCCCAAAATGTATGAATAATGAAGGTATTAAATCTGAGACTGTGGTTCGTACAAAGGGCAGAGCAAGAAAACACGAGATACTGACTCTCTGCCAATCTGAGCAGAGGTAAAAGTACGCAAGTAAAAGGACATTAGATTTTGGATTGCCAATTGTGTTTTTCAGGCAAGAGGGAAAAAAAGACAAAAAGGATGGTTTCCTGCTACTCATGTGAAACTGTTGGGTCCCAGCAATGAAAAGACTACGCCAGCTGTTCATCCAGGTGAGCAATTAAAGCTTGTTTCTGATTGGTGGCTGAGTTCATACTTTATGGTAAAACCAAAGTGTTGTTTTTTTTAGCTTAGCATACTGTGTGACTTCATCCATTGTAATTTGTAATCTATAGTTTATGACTTAAATTCATGTGGGAACCCACACAATTGTGATATATTCAATAAACTATAGATTATCATAGTTTTAGGTGGTAGCCATATAACGGGTATTATTTTCATTTTTATTCTTTTGTTTGTGGTTATATTTTGTTCTTGATACTAATTTCAATGTAGTTATTTATTGTGTTAATTTAATTATTTCTTTGATTTCTTAGACTTCCCTTCCCAATATGTGTGTGTTTCTCTTCAGATTTTACATAAAATCATTGATATGTAGAGTTACAACAAAATCATATAATGCATACTTGTTTATGCATTATAGTCAAAATATTTGAATTTTATAAAGCTTTGGGCTTTGTACTTTATGAAGAAGAAAAAAACAAATCTTTATTCTGAGAGGCAGTTTATAAAATGAGAATGAAAGTAAAGCAAAATAAAGACAGGATTAGACTAGGAAGAATGTGTTCTATTTTTACATGTTTGAATTTAGTTGCATCAGAATGTGGGACATACACCTATTGAATTTATTATAATTAATATAATAGAATCTTTGGAGGAGACAGTATATAAATAATCAAGTAAATTTAGGAAAATAAATTAAGTTTCTGAATTTAATCAAATTTTTATAAATAAAAGAATTTATTTTCTTTTAAGAATTAATTGGAAAAAAACTGGCATTATTTTTTCCACATTAATGTCCTAAGCATTTGTACTATTTATTAAGACAAATGATAAATAAGCGGGCAATTTTAGCAATTTATAATTGGCAAAGCTTACCTTCACAAATTATGACTGCAATTGCTGTTATTTGAAAATTGAAAGTGTATTAGTAAACGTTTTTTGCCAACACTTTACTTTCAAAAAGAAGACACCTTTTACCTTATTGCAATTGTTTTTTTTTTTTACATTCCTATACTTCCGTGATAGCTTCTTTTAAGAATTGAGTGCAGAATGGTCAGATCCGCACTTGCTGAGATAAGTCAATCCAGAAGTCGAAACTTTTCAACTCAGAAGCAGAACTGGACCATTGAGAATAAGATTGCTATTTCTGAATTAGAACTATTTTTGATTATAAAATGTAAATATTTAACATGTACTAACTTAAATAGTTAGTTTTATAAATTTCTAGGCAAGGATGGGGATTTTTGCAAATAGTGAAATAGTTATTGTTGGTACTCCTGAAGAACATGTCCTTTGTCATATTTTTTGTTTCTATTAGTGTGTCAAGTGATAGCAATGTATGACTACACAGCAAACAATGAAGATGAGCTCACTTTTTCTAAGGGGCAACTTATAAATGTAATGAACAAAGAAGATATGGATTGGTGGCAAGGGGAAGTCAATGGCGTTTATGGCCTCTTTCCTTCAAACTATGTGAAGATGACTGTAGACTCTGATCCAAGTCAACAGTGTAAGTAAAACTTGCTTAAGTATTCATGTTTTGGTATGGAATAAATTCAGATACCTCATTCAATATAGGTGTTCATTTGTATGGTCACGTCCATTTCTTCAACAGGAAAATGCTGAGTTATTTAGAACTGCAGGGCTAAAATAATGACTAAAATAGTTTAGTCACTGAGATCCATTGCTGTGGATCTTGTGCCTTTTTAAACATGGCAATAGTTTTTAAGGAAATTATTTGGAAAGCTCAATTAAGTATCCATCAAATTTTTACCACCTGCTTCCAATTATGTTATATTGAACTCTTCCTGTGAGTAGTGAGCTATTTGAATAAGAGAGCAATAGACTGATTTAATTTATATCTGGTACAGTCAAAAAAATTCTCAGTGATTTATAACTTCTACAAACAATATAAGATCAAAATAACAACATAAATAACATAATTAAATGAGCATACTGCAAAGATAAAATAATATATCCTAGTCCAACTTTCCTCAATAGAGTTAAATATGGATTATTACCTTTCTTCCTTTTTTAAAAAGAAAGCATCAAAGAAGTTTTACAATATAGGCTTCATAACTTCCAACCTCACAGATCTGATCTGTCAGATCTTTGAGATAGACCAAGTCAGGAAACAGACCCAACAAGGATTCCAGGCATGCTACCTTATTGTTGTAGGCTTGGCTTTTTGTGCCATCAAGTTAGCTTTTTGTTTCCTGGCAACTTTACTGCAGTTTTCTTGATTTTTTTGACAATGTTTGCACTAACCTGCTTCCTAGGGCTGAAGGAGTGTGGCTGGCCTAAAGTCAGCTACTGACTTCATGCCTAAGGTGGAAATAAAACTCATAGTCTCCTGGTTTCTAACCTGATGCCTTAGCCACTATACCAGACTGAACAATAAAATAATAATCCTGAAAACTTGTCAAAGTTTCTCTCTGCCCACTTAGTACCAAAGAGAATCAGAGTGAGGTTATATTGAGTTATCTCTGTACTGAAGCTAAAGCTCTGACTTCAGAGTATACAGCTCCGTCGTTTACATAATATTTCTTGACATCAGTCTTATTAATACAGAGGTTACCAACTTTTCATTACTCTGGTTTCCAATTATTAAGAGATCTGTGTTTTGCCAAGGGATGGAGATAGTTTTGAAGCAGGATTTTATCTTTTGTTTTTGTTTTTTTTTAAATGGGAGATCAAGAATTGTTCTAGGTATAATTCCACATGTAGCCTAATATAATTAAAGTGCCTGGTAGAATCTAATTATGTCTCAGCTTGTGAATAACTGGAATAATGTTGGCTTCAGCATTCACTGTTTTGTATCTTCCCTCTGACTTTTGCTTTGTTTTATCATTTGATCAATAAAACATGAATGCTCGCTTTCTGTTTTGCGATTGTGATTTGGCCTAATTGAAATATTTCCTTGATATGAAATATGGATTATTTCCCATATGATTAGAATGATTTTTCTGCCTTTTAACACACTTAACAATTTAGTTCATACTTTTAGATTTAACATATTTAACAAATTGGGCTACACCATAGTAATTGGATAAGCCAGTGTTTTATGTTGGGAAAATAGCAAGATAAGGTTTTCTGGCATTTTTAATCTTCCTCTAGAAGGCCAGTCTCATATTTGTGGATAGACCAGATTGTTATCCTTTAGAGCAATTGCAAACATGTCATTTGTCTATATAGGGACAGTTTCTAGATAAGAAAAGTCATTCCCATATCATAATATTAGGTTTTTAGTTTGTTTTTTATGCATATACCAAGAAGGAAGTTGCTGTAAACAAAATGTCTCTGGTTTGTGTATATAAAGTTAGTAATTACTTATATTCTACCCTAATAATTTCGCTTGTATGAACTTCAGTGTTGGCATCATAGTTACTTCAAAATGAAAACCTGTTTCTTAGAAATATCTAGTTACTCTAGCAAACCCTAACCCTAGTGAAGATTTCAGTGCTCTTCCCCCTCCTCCAGGTACACTGAGTTTGTAACCCTATTTTTCCCCTCTCTCCATATTCTCATGGAAAGAGTTGGTAGCATATTTAATGCAGCAAAGGTCTGAGTGCTGACATGAATTGGATGCCTATAAATACACACACATACACATAATATACATATGCATATACATCTTTAATAAGTATAGTTTGTCTTCCGTTCTGTATATAATATGAACATTACATTTCATTTTATCCACTATAGCTCATTAAATAAAATCTGAACATAGCACCATAAGGAAACAAAATGCTGCTATTTTTAGGTCTGTTCATTCTACTTATAAAAGGTTGTGTCAGTGAAAAAAACCCTTAATTTAATAATGAGGTGCCAAAATGACTTCCTGGAATCTGTCTTATCTCCCAAATTTGATGGATGTCCTAATATAACACATATCTTAATTATGTGCTTCTCAACAACAAATGATACCATCTAATCAGATATGATTAGTACTGTACTTGCAAGCTGGTGGAGAAACTGAAGAAACATTTTTTAAAAAACTGTTACTCTGGAAATTACATGGACATGCAGTCATGAGGAGTTAAATGCCATTTTTACCTATACCAGTGTTCATTAAGTCATTTTGATGGCCATTTTATCTCTTGAAATAAATGTTGACCTCATTGGCCCACAAAAATAGATGAATATGGCAATGTCTGTTGATAATTGTTTAATTTGGTTTCATGCTCTTGATAAGTGGTACTATGTAATTCAAACATCTGTAACCCAGATTTTGAATTTAAATAGCATTTAAGTCCATACAAACAAGCCTTTATTATGCCTTTATGCCAGAAATCACCACATAGAAACATATGCATCTAAAATTGTAGATATCAGTAAAAAGCATAAAATACAATGATAACATGACAATATTATAATTATAATGCAGGTCATAGTCAGGATCACCAAAATTAATACTAATGTTCAGTTGTAGATGAGACGAATAAAACAAATAGAGGCACAGAAACAGGCAATCTGGGAAGATACATTAGTCCTGGTGGGATAGAAGGATTGACAAATAAGCATTGCTTCTGAGCTTTTTGATTAAGATCAGGTGTAAATATTAAACTTTAAAATTTACCTATCACAAGCTCAGTGAATATTCTAAGAAATTACTTTGCTGCTTGATTTTATTTTCCCTTATGTTAATTTAATTTTTAAAATTAACTGTTACAGCATCTGGCAGTTTTAAACACAGAGTGTCCTGTTTCCAAATAGTTTTAAATTATCAGAAATATTTAAAAACATATTAATTCTGTCTTTACAATATTGGTTATTAAGACAGTACTGCTTCTTACACATTTCAGAATGTTCTACTATAGTCATTTATCCCTAATTTTCTTTTCTTTTCTTTTTCAAGGACCCACTGTTGTCTTCCAGTATGAAAGCACCTCAGAGACCCACTATACAAGTTTGACTATAGCATGGCGGCAGGGTGGACAGCCTGCTCAGATCTCTGAAACGATTTCTTTGCTTCGCTTCAGTATTAAATCCACTCAAGACTTCACGTTTTGTTCTATGCTGTACAATTACAATTCATTTATGCAAACTGATTAGTGGGTCTTTGTGTGGCTTTCTGCACTCTCCAATCTGGTTTTCTCTACTCTTTATTTAGGAACAATAATGAATTATTAGAATGCTAGTCCAAGCTATCTCTTGGCACATTGCAACTTTAGGCACACAAAGACCTACTATTTGTACTGTCACATGGGAAATTGTGTTCTCATGATTAGCATCATATGTTTCCTATGTTGATCTCTCACTATGCATTTCATGTATGATCCTGTACACGGTGACAATGCTGTTGTGAGAAAACAGAGCAGAGATAGAATAAAATCTGTTATGTTGTTTTAAAGGCACTTTATATCACTGTTATGTCTATATATGTTATATACTAGAGCTCTTTAGTTTCACCTGAAACAAATATATAAGGTGGCTTTTGCTACAGAAGTTGGAAAGATTCTGCCCTAAATACTACACACTTCTCGGTATGTTAAAGGAGAGAGTAACAATTTTTTTGAAAGCTGGACAAAGTTTGTTTTTGAGAAAAACTTTTTTTAGAGCCTTGCTGAAAGTCTGAGAAGACTTTGTTTCTTAAATTCCTAATACTGTAACACTTAAAGGTGCTTCTCCCTTCTGCCCACCCTCCCTTCCCTATCATTGGTCCTGATACTTTGGGTGGTTGTGGGATTGGTGGAGCAGCAAAAAGAACCTTTTCAACTGTGGGAGACTTAAGGGAAATATCTCAATGCTCCTGGCATTATCAGCCTTCCAAGAGCATTTCAGATCCTGGTTGTGAGGGAAAGGAGCTTGTTGCAAGAGAGGAGCAGGACATGGTACTGTGGGTATTGTGGGTCTATCAAAATTAAAAGAAGCCTTTTGGAGACCAGATACCTTAAAATCTTTAGAAATAGCATATTATTGCATTTTAGTTGTTTGTGCCTAGGGTTAGAAAAAATTCTCAAAAGAACAATATATTATGACAGGATAATACTGGTCATAATGTAGTGGGCAAGGCTGACATTTTTGGCTCCCCTCCCCCATTATTTGGATTTTAAATGCAAATTAAATATATGTTTTAGGTTTATTTTTAAGAAAAAGTACGAAAAAACACCACTGAAAATTAGATACCGTGTTTCCCCAAAAATAAGACCCTGTCTTATATTTTTTTGAACCCTGAAATAAGCGCTTGGCCTTGTTGCCATGAGCTCAAAAGCCCAATTGAGCTTATTATCAGGGGATGTCTTATTTTGGGAGAAACAGGGTATTTGCTACCAACATGATATTGAAGAGACCAAAAAGCTAAATAGACTCTATAGTTGCCCTCCCCTGCCCCATTTTTACAGATACATTTTTTAAAAAACTAAAGCATTTTTTAAAATTCCCAGCAATTTAGATTTTTTTTACTACTGCATTGCTTTCTGGGAATTTCTTAGTTAACAATTTTTTACTTTTAACCAAAGTTTTAGGTTAATTTCTTTTTTCGTTCTTGTTAACATTTGCTAACATTCACCATTATCACCTCACTTCATGGTGCCTTTTTGGCCAGACAATCAAGCTTTTTTCCTTCCCTGATGTAGTCCATATCCATTTGTAAAGGTAGCCTTGTCCTGCCTGCTAAACTGTTCTAGACGTCTTGGATAGTTGTGCTGTGTTGCTGTCAGAGTTATCTGCCCTGTTTTCAGGAGGGGTATTTGCATGTGAGCATAGGTTAGGTGAGATTTGGGGCTGTGTGGGGTGTCCCAACTCCCACCCTGTTGGTTTACAGACACCAGTATGAAAATTAGTTCAGTCCTCTGATTGAAAGAAATTCCCCATTTCTTCTGTACAACATTAGATATTTAATTTGGAGTGCATATCCATTTTTTTTCAATATTCTAAGGATGTAATCCTAAAATTCTTTAATGAGTGATTTATTTTCTACAAAGTATTTTAGCGCCATTGCCTCACAGTGCAGCCTGTGCATATTTAGTCTGAAATAAGCTATTGTGTTCAATGGTGCTTAGTCTCTGATAAATGTGTTCAGAATTGCTATTTAAATGAATATAACAGGCTTATCAAATCACTGATGCCTTTATTACTAGTACAAAGTAATGGATTGTAGGAGGAGGGTCTTTCATACCAAATTGATCAGTTAGGTGCCTAAATCAAGTTATAAATAAATAAATGCTATCTTGTCTCTATATTATTATTAACAATAGCAGATCTGCAAATAGCTCAATGTTAAGTTGATGATTATCCCATACTAATATTTATCATATGACCTAATACGTTAATCAAGGTACATGATGGTCTTTTCTTGCAAAGCACAGTTGTAGTTTAGCAGCTGCCAACTAGAAAATCTCTTACAGGAGATGTAGCAACTAAATCCCAAATTAAAATCAAATATTAAATTCTGTAAATTAATTCTTGCAAAGCTATAGTTCACCAGCCATTTATAGTGGCAAGATGAGTGCTTATTCACCTCTTTGAGTTTACCAAAATAGCAACAAAAGCAACAAAATGAAGTATATCACTCTCCTGGTAGACCTCAAGTTTATGCTGTGTAAGAACTCCCGAGATCATAGAACATGGAATCATATGCCTAGAAGAGTCCTGAGTGGTCCCTGCTCAAATGGTTATATCATACTGATCAAATAGTTGTCCAGTCTATTTCTGAAAACTTCCAATGATAAAACATCCACAACCCCAGAAAGCAAGTTATTCCATTGTTTAATTGTTCTCACTGTCAGAAAATTTCTCCTTGCTTCTAGGCATTACCTCTCTGCCAATAAATACAGGAACTGAGAATTTTTGTAGTTTTGGTTGTTGATTGGTTAGTTGCATGGGTTTTTAAGGATGAGAATGTGAGCAGAAAGCCTCTGAGGGGTTTATTGCTCGTTTCTACCTTTAAATTTTTTTTAACCTAAAGCTAAACTTGATACAATTTTAGGCTGTTTCTGAGGCCTGAGGAGTTTTAATGGCAGAAATTGAAGCATTGTGCTTTCTGAGTTTATGGGAAGGGGGGTGGGAATAGAAATTATGCTGCTGGACATCAAGTATTTTACCATTAAATTTCATTTTGATACAGGTAGTCCTCAACTTACGACCACAATTGGACCCAAAATTTCTTTTGCTAAGTGAAATGGTTGTTGATTGAGTTTTGCCCCATTTTATGACCTTTTTTGCCAGAGTTGTTAAGTGAATCACAGCAATTGTTAAGTTAGTAACACAGTTGTTAAGTGAATCTGGCTACCCCATCAACTTGGCTTGTCAGAACATCGTAAAAGGTGATCACATGACCCTGGGACACTGCAACTGTCATAAATATGAGTCAGTTGCCAAACATCTAAATTTTGATCAGGTGACCATGGGTATGCTGCAACAGTCGTAAGTGTGACAAATGGTCATAAGTCACTTTTTCTCTGCTGTTTTAACTTCAAATGGTCACTAAATGAACTGTTGTGAGGATTACCTGTAATCTCAGGGTACTGGGGACTGCAGGTTGTTCATCCTTGGTTTATCGGTTGCAGAAATGCATTTAACCATATTTTAGAGTTCAAATAATGTCTGGTTGATTTCATAGTAAAAGAGTAAAGGGTGTTTTCTTTGGTTTGTTGGACTTAATTTAGCACTAATTATTACTGTTAGAATGAACAAATGGTTACTGTACCAGTAGGGTGAGTTTAAAAAAAGATGCTTTTGTCAGTCTATAAGTTAAAAATCTTCAGAAATAAAACATATTTTAATGGAAGAGGTACAATATAGCTCAAAAGAGGTACAAACTATTAATTGACATTAATAAGAATGTTTGATATGCTTAGGCTATTTTGCTATTATTTATTAGTATTCTATTTCGCTGAGAATTCATTTCTGTATTTATAATTTTATTTCTAGTATATTAATATGTTAAAAAAGCTAGACCCAAACAGATAATGGCATAACTAAATAATAATTCAGAAACATGCATAAAATTTGTATATGGTTATAGTGAGTTATACTTGCTAAAATTCAGTAGTTTAAAAAATGTATTATGCAACAAATTATTTGAGTAGGGTTCCAAATTAGGATTCTGAGAAATTTACCCAAAACAAAATTTACATAGAATAGGGAAAATTTTCTTCTCCTAATTTCAACATCCCAATTTAGAAAAGTTGCAAAATAGTTTTCTTTGTCACATGGATTTTCAAAATAAAAAGGAGACTGTTACGATAGTTGAGTCCAAGTTTTTACGCATTCAAAGATGGCTGTATAAATTATGTTCTTTAGCTTTAGATATGAATAGCTTTATTTTTTTTTCATTTGGATAGCTAAGGTTTTTTAATATGATCAAAAATAGATAACAGTATTATAGCATATGAGGCAATTTGCTACAACATGTTATTTGTCCCCATTCCGGAAATGGAACTAAAGTTCTCCAAATAGGAATGAGGGATTTCCTAATTTAGAAATTAATATTCAGCTTTCTTAAAGTTTTTAGAGAAAAGCTTGTGATTTCTTGACATTTTGAATGGAGTATGAAATAGCTGTGACAATGCTATTTTTTCTGTTTGCAAAAAGAATGTAAAAGTTAGAGAATTCTTGATTTTTATTTTTACAAATGAATTGTACTACCCAGTGTGATTTGCCAGAAACGCACAAACCAGTATTTGCTAAAATATGTCCTATGACTTGTATTATTTTTCTATTAAAGCCGATCAGTGATGACAGACTTCCAGCTGTAGTGGTGTTTTGGGCTGCTAGTGCAAAACGCTGCTTTCTTGTCATTAATTATGTTTGTTTCCTAAATATCACTATGCTGTGTGCTGTTTTGATATTTGTATTTTGAAGCTTTCTAGTATTAAAGTAGTGGAATAATAATCAGTGTTTTGCAAACACAGCCTATGCTGTGCATGAACATTGTTTTTTGAACACTGGAAATAACTATGCAAAAATATTTTATTAAAGAGACACACAGAGAATATCCTTATTGATGTGTGATTTCTTTTCAGCACACTTAACCATTCTCAGGTTTGATGATACATTTTCATAAATTATTCATTTGTGTTGTTCCTTCATTATATAACCAACCAATCACTAAAATCTTCTGGAAGATGATCACATAGCTAGAGCGTACTTTAATCAATTGGTGTATGATAGAGGAGACGTTGTCATTTCTAACATCAATTTAAACCTGTTCTTTCAACACAGGTTTTCAATTCTCATCAAAAAGAATTCCCAGAATATAAGAAGAAAGTTATTACTATTAAATTGGGATCATACTTGTAAAAATTGATCTCTAAACAAGATCAAGACTAGTTTTAAATTTATAATAAAACATATAACTCTGCAAAGCCAAGTCTTTTAACACAGTATGCATTGCTGATTTTTGCTTTCCTAGCAGGTGCTATAGATTGTCAGTTTCCTTCTTAAATTGTTTTATTTCTCACTTATAAGTGCTACTTTCTCAACTAATCATGTTATTGGGGAGACCAGTGGCATAGATTAAAAGGACATGCCCACATCCTTTCACCCATTTACTAATTCACAAAGAGATTTCTCTAGTCACTTGGATTGATAGTGCTATTCCATAATTCTCAACCAGAGAGTCTAATGCTGTGGCTAATGATGCTGACTATGGTTAAAGAAATACCAGTTTTAAAGGTCTTTATGCCTCTTTTGGGGGAAAAAAATAAAGCTTAGGAAATCATCTCTGTCTTTATATTGCTCAGAGAAACTAGCATTACATTTTGTCCTGGATTTAGAATGGGTAGGTTTGAATTTACGCTTTACCATGAAGCTCACTGTGACCCTAACTCACCTGAATTTCTCATAGCTTTGTTTATTTTATTTTATTTATTTTATTATTCATATTTCTATGCCGACCACTCTCCGAGGACTCTGGATGGCTTACACCAAAGACAGTATACTAAATAGCATATTGCCCCCAACAATCTGGGTCCTCATTTTATCCATCTCGGAAGGATGGAAGGCTGAGTCAACCTTGAACCAGTGAGATTTGATCTGCTGATCTGCTGAACTAGCAGTCAGCTGAAATAGTTGTAGTACTGCAACCTAACCACTGCGCCACCTCGGCTCTTTAGTAAATATTCAACAAATATTCTTTTTTGTAAATATAAAAGTGGGGAAGAACCATAATAAGCTGGCATTTTTCATCACACACAGACACAGACACACACATACGTATATGTGTGTGTTTGTATTCCTTGACTTATGACCACAATTGAGCCAAAATTTATATTGCTAAGTGAGAAATTTGTTAAGTGAGTTTTGCCCCATTTTATGACTTCATGCCACATTTGTTAAGTGAATCACTGCAGTTATTAAGTTAGTAACCTGTTTATTAAGTGAATCTGGCTTCCTCATTGACTTGGCTTGTCAGAACATCACAAAAGGTGATCACATGAATACGAGACATTTGCCACTGTCTTAAAGCTGAACATTATTTAAATATGCTTCCCCACATACAGTTTACATTTCTTCTGTGTGTTAGGGCTACAATAATTCACAGCAGTAGAATAATGGAGATATAGCAGTATTTAGGATTAAAATGATTAAAGGCCAATTGAGCTTGTACTATATCTGAGAGTAGCATACTGAAGTCTGTTCTTAAATTGCCAGTCAAAACGTTCATAAAAACTTCAAACCTCATGAGAAATCTGGGGGCTTTAGAATTTGGAATTATTTTCTTCGAGGATTAATTTATTCTCTAGGGGAGCAACAAAAAAATTACTGATAAATTCATATGCATTCTCAGAAAATATTTCTACTGACAACTGTTCATGATTTACGGTAACTGGTTTGTAAATGAAAATGGTTTACAAAAAGAGGACTGAGAACAACTTCATATAAAACAGTCTATCAGTATAATTTTTTTTGCTTTAAATTATTTTTTATGGTGCAAGATTTTTTGTTTGGAGTTATTTTGAATATTTTCTATATAACATGCTAACCAATCATTTCTGTTCTCTTGCCAACTTTATTATACTTCTCAGTTTAGGGCATATATGAGAATGATATGTTTTTTTCACCAATTGGCAGGACAATAAGGATAGTTAGTTTACATACCGGTATTAGTAAATGATTTTCTTAGTAAATAATTTTCTGAATTATTCATGAATAACGTCTATGAATAATTTTAATATACTAGTAAAAGAAGATAGGCAAACTTTTGGGGCCCATTTAAATATTTGGCATTTCGAGAATATATTGGGATTACTTTTATAAAAGGAAGAGTTTATCTCTTACCCAAATACTTGCCACATTGGGCATGCCACAAAATGCCTACATTCCAGAATCTAAATCAACACATTTGTTTCCCACACCCTCTCTTATCTACCAAACATTTTCTATCCAGCTTTTACATTTTACTTGGTTTGAGGCAGGTGGACACTTCCAAATCTCTGGATTGAAACTATTTAGCATTTTTATTTTATCAGCGGTGCACTATGCTCCAAAGTTTCAAAGGCTTTGCTGTATATTTTATGGTGCTTCTTTCTTATTATTGAGTGCCAGTTGCTCTTTTCCTTAGTTGAAAGAAACTTTTTGGGGAAAAATTGTGTGGGGAGAGAAACCTTTTGCAGGCCAAGGGAAGTAAGAGTCAGCCACTTGTGCCCAGTTTGTAAATCAGTGATGTTGGATAGAGCAGACTATACTACAAACATAAAATTGTGATGTAACATGGACAGCTCAGAAGCAGACAATAAAATAAACTTAGCAAAACTCATAACTTCTACGGTAATTATGAGAACTAGAAATTATATCCTTGATGAAAACCATGCAGACATCAGAAAGTGTATGTGTGTGTGTGCTATACACCTATTTCAGAGTCAGTTTTGGGTTTTTTATTCATTAAAAGAGTCATTGAGAATTTTCATTGCCTATTTGGTATTGAATAAATAAGCTCAAAATGATTAAGAATGCTTAATTTTACAGGGTGTGCTGATCTCCAGAGCCTTGACACAATGCAACCCACGGAAAGGAAGAAGCAGGGTTATATACATGAGTTGATCCAGACAGAAGAAAAATACATGGATGACCTTCAACTTGTCTTAGAGGTAAGATCTGCTTGGAAAGAAAAGTTGTTACTGTATAAAAAATGTCTTCATTGCTTTTAATTAAATTGGAAGGTCTTGTGAGAAATGACCATAGAGTATAAATAAAACAGCATGCATACCTCATCATTCAATACAGTATTGTAAGAATCATCAGCCATGAGGATTTCCATATTTTATACAGTAAAACACACATTAATATTTTGAACATGCAGTGTAATATTTTGTTTGGCTTTCAGACAAATCAGCCATCAATAAATACATAGATATAAAACACATTTACACACCATTCAAAAGAGACAATAAAAAAGGTAAGAAGGAAAAAAAGACCATAATGCATCCACCCCAGGAGCCAACATCCAGATAAGCAGGGATTAACACCAGACAATCAATCTAACAGAAAACAATAGTCTAAACAGGGAAGAAAGAAAGACCAAGAAGAAAGTCCCCCATCACTGGCAGGACAAACTACTATATATTAACAGGGAGCAAACCCACACTCTCTAGCCTTGATGATGTTACTTAGTCTAGTAATAAACATCTCAAGCAAATACTAAGTCAGAGAGCACCAAGGACTCCAGAGATAATTATTTCTTGTTCAAAATGTGATTGTCTTAGTTATCATATGATGTCTCCCTTGAAATCATTGGAATTGTTTAAATAAATATTGAAAACAAGACATTAAATGACTGGCACAGGGGTGAAATCCAGCAAGTTCTGACAGGTTCTGGAGAACCAGTAGCGGAAATTTTGAGCAGTTCGGAGAACCGGCAAATACCATCTCTGGCTGGCTCCAGAGTGGGATGGGAATGGAGATTTTGCAATATCCTTCCCCCAGGAGTGGGGAGGGAATAGGGATTTTGCAGTATCCTTCCCCTGGAGTGGGGTGGGAATGGAGATTTTGCAATATCCTTCCCCTGCCACGCCCACCAAGCAATGCCCACAGAACCGGAAATAATGGTAAATGGATTTTACAAACAAGCCAAGAATTAAATTGAACATTACATAGGAAATGAAAGGACAACTGGCGACTCCAAACTTTAATTTTATTATCAAGATAGTTGTCTAAGGAAGATTACAGACTGAACTGTAACTTGTTATGGGCTGGAGATCTTTATGGAGGAAACTGGACTTCTAGATGGTATGCATAAATGTCTCTGAATTGATTGAAATAGAAACAAGCAGCTCACAAGAAATAATAAAGAGCAGCATACTGAGTTTTTGGGATAAATATAAAAAAAGAATTAGTCCAGGTTTATTATCTCTTACTTTGTTAATTTTTATGAAAAGAAAAGCAGAAAGAAATCACAGAGGAGAGAAATTATTCATATAACTAAAGATTTTATTAATAAGACAATCTCGTAATACTTTTATTTTTATAATGCCCTCCTATTCCACATTGATTTTAATATTGCAAATGAATAGTATTGTATTAGAAGAACTGCTGAAACAAAAGGAATACTTAGAGATTTGATTGAATTTAAAAGCCTTACAATATGAAATTTGGAGCAATGCTGGGTCTTATCTATAGATGATTGCTGAAATATGACTCAAAAATTGAACAAGTTAAAGACTGTATAATTATATGAATGCAAAATTAGATATAATGATAGATATGCAAGAATGGGAATTTAAGTGGAAGGAGGATCAAATTTATATATCATACTTGGAGAAAATTAATGTATTTTATTTGCTGGCATATTACTATAGGTCTGATTGCTAAAATGTATAGTTCATTTTCTGAATATTGTTGGAAATATAATGAGTCAGTCAGATCAAGGAAGAATGTTTGATCCTTTTGGTAGAAGAATGGCTAAAATCAGTTCGTTCTCCCATAGGAAAAATATACAGATTTGAAAGAACCAGTTTTCTCCATCAGGTGAAATAGAAAATGGACTTCCAGAATTTCCAGAAGAGAGTTTAGCACCTCCTGTCACAATGCTACGGGAGAGAAAGAATCTGCAATTGTGTTTTTTTCTCAAAATTGATAAACTGAAGAGTAAGACAACAGTCCTCTTTGCATCTGATTACTCTAATTCAACAATGTCAAATATTTTCAAAAAAAATTATCAGTCAGTTTGAGTGCAATAGAAAGAATAAATAAAATATTTCATAAATTATTACTTATTGAATCAATTGTGATTTGAGTCACAACTATCACTAATATTGTTCTTCCTCTCTGTAGGTTTTCCAGAAACAAATGACTGAAGCAGGCTGTCTCTTGGAAGCTGAAATGGGATTAATCTTTGTCAACTGGAAAGAGCTCATATTGTGTAATACAAAGTTATTGAAGTAAGTTCTGCTACTGTTTTGTTAATTTTTGTCCTGCTAAATGCCTCAAACCAAAATAGCAATCATATCATTAAGTTACATCCCCACCCCAATATTGTTGAATGGAGACACAAGTTACCTTTTAGTACCTCTTATCTCAGTTTTAAAATTTTCTCCAAAATATAAAGAGCATGTGTCCCTGGTTTCTTCCTTAAGGTTATTCCGTTGTATTTTCTGCCATCTATTGCCTGATTTGATACGAGTTTGAAGGGAGAAGATTTCTAGTTGAGTCAGAGTCTCATTTGATTGCAGTTCCAGGGTTTCAGGCAGAGTTCCAGGCACTGGGAATTCCAGGGTACTCATAGATACCTCCTTTGGCACATTCTAGGCATCATGGCCTGATTTTATCTTTCCGATTTATTTATTTTTTAAATAAAATAAATATTGAAGCAGTGTGATCCTCAAGCATAATTTTCTAAGATTTTTTCTGGAGCTCACACAGATTCCAGAAGCATTATTACAAGATTAAAATGATAGAGGACTATAATCCAATGTTTTGTTTGGACATTGAGATAAACTGGGATGGTTGACATCTAATGCTAAGTTTATATTTGTAACTTGCTTTTGGGCCTTTTGGTTGTAAATAAGATTGACTGAGTGATGGGATTGATTGATTAGTAATGCCCTAGAAGGCTTCAGGAGGTGCTGGAAAGCAACCTTGTCAGTGTTCCTTCTTGCTAAATAAAAGTGTTGTGTATTATCAAGCCCACCATTTTGCAAAGTATTCAAATTCCAAGTTGGCAAGTTCTGAGAGATTGCATTTTACCTATTCAGTGTGCCTGCCAGATCCACATCTCTCCTGTTTCCCACAGTGTCCTGTGAAACAGAAAGCCTTGTTTGCAAGACCTTCTATAGCTTCATCTTTCTGGAATTTCTGGAGTCAATCTGTTTTCCTATGGATTTTTTTTCCAGAGCCCTTCGGGTGCGCAAGAAGACTGGGGGGGAAAAGATGCCAGTACAGATGATTGGTGACATCTTGGCTGCTCAGTTATCCCATATGCAAGCTTATATTCGATTCTGCAGCTGCCAGCTTAATGGAGCTGCCTTGTTACAGCAAAAAACAGATGAAGAGCCAGAGTTCAAAGAATTTTTGAAAGTAGGCTGTTATTCAGTAACTCTCTCTTCACTATCTTTCCTTTCCCTTTGGGTTACATGTGCAAGTGTAACAGTAACTTTTTCTACTTGAAGAATAGAAGCAAGCCTTGACTCCCTCTCCAAAAAGCAAAGGTGCCCCTACTGAAGGCCGTAACAGCATGTATAACTTGCTGTAGCTGTATATTTTAAATTACTCTGATGTCCATTAATTTGACTCAAGCCGTTTTTCTTTTTCACTGTAAAAATGTAGAGCTGCTAGCAGTTTAACAAAGATGGTGCATAGTGATTAGGGGAAGGACAAAATTTGCAAGTAAATGTTGATGCATGTACAAAAGGGGAGGGCGTTGATTGCAATGCGGCACCTGCTGTGTTGCAGGTTTGACATATACAAATAACCTGTGGATGGTGCTGAGATGATGCCATGATTTAGATCAATGAATCTGCCTTCCTTCTTTCTAGATTTCCTTTATAAAAATACTTAGCACATTGAAGGAAATGTTAAATTAACTGGGACACCTTCAATTAGGTTACATTATCTCATTATGTAGTTTTAGTCTTGTGCATTTGCAGCTTTAGTCAGAACCAGTTGACATGACTCCCACCCTTATCCTATTATTTATCTTTTTTATGCATATATCCGTTGGAGGGAATCATGCAGTTTCTGAATATGAAAGCCCATTGCTACATTTAAAATGAACAATCTCAATATTAAATATAAGGCTGTTTTTTTGCTCAACTCTCAGATTTCCTGACAAGCAGTTTTATTGTAGTTTTCAAAAGTTAAGATCTCCTCTTTTGTAAATTAGAGGCACAAGTGACTGGTTACGAAACATAGAAAATCAACTGTTATAAACTTTTCAGAAGAATGTTCTATATTTCTATAATGTATGTTTCTGTTTCAAATGTGTTTAAACTTGTAGAAATTGGCCTCAGATTCCCGCTGTAAAGGCATGCCCCTGTCCAGCTTCCTCTTGAAACCGATGCAGAGAATTACTCGCTACCCTCTGCTCATCAAGAGTGTGAGTATCGGGTTGCTCTTTTTCTGAATCTCTGAGTAAGTTGCCTGATGTGGAAGGATGAATACAGCATGGCAAATACGTTTATGAAAATATAAGAATGGGGTTTTTTTCCTCAGTATTGCCTTTTACTTAACCCATGAGTTAATTCGTCTTTTTCTACAACCAGATTCTGGAGAATACCCCTGAAACTCACCCTGATCACAATAATCTGAAGCAGGCTCTCGAGCGTGCTGAAGAATTGTGTTCCCAGGTGAATGAGGGAGTGCGTGAGAAGGAGAATTCAGACAGACTTGAATGGATACAGTCCCATGTCCAGTGCGAAGGACTGGTTGAGGTAACTGGGGCTCAGTGGTCAAGAAATCCAACTCAAATGTGCTATTGCATAGTTCCTATGGCATGGAAGAAATGTTAGATAACACCTTGTAAATCCTTAGATAATATCTGAATTACATACCTAATACATTCATCCATGCTTTATATAGGTATATAGAGAGCTTACCAGATGTACAAGAATTTTTTTAAAAAAGGAAAAGATGCTGATTTAACGAATTCTTGGAACAATTATGTAACAATGGCAATGAAAGAAATACTGTGGTCATGCACGGCCCCAGGATATGCAAACTCCATAATGCTTTCTGCAAATAGTTATCCATTCTGAGACTTGATTTGTTTCTAGATGAATGAAAAGCATGCCTTTTAAGAAAATAAAAGATGTTAAAAGACATGAAATCTCTTAGTACAAAACCCCAAGGCTACAGAAAGATGTTTTACATCTTCTAAAATAATTAGTTCAAGTTCCAGAAATGTTCAGAGGAATGTTGTACCTTTATAAGCCTGTCAGAACACAAAAGCAAATTCCAAAGCCTATTAAAAGCATTTCATAGACACTAAATATGTAAAAATGTCATATTCCAAATTGAGAAAATTGAATCATTTGTTAGGACTAATTATAATAAGACATGCTTATCAGCAACATGGTTTTTAAGTGGAATAATTTATATAGTGCAGAAAATCAGTGTGCTTTGCATCATTTTCTTTCTCTCCTAGCAACTGATTTTCAACTCACTGACCAACTGTTTGGGACCACGGAAACTTCTGCACAGTGGCAAGCTTTATAAGACAAAGAGCAACAAAGAACTCTATGGTTTTCTCTTCAATGACTTCCTGCTTCTCACCTACATGGTGAAGCAGTTCGTCTCTACAGGATCAGATAAATTGTTCAGCCCCAAATCAAATTCCCAGTTTAAAATGTACAAAGTGGTAAGTGAATTCAAGACTCTCAGAGTACTTTCAACTGGGAGGAAATGGGATTTCTAGGAATAGAAGTATGTTGTTCTTTAACCTGTAACTTTCTTCTTCCAATATGCAGCTGGTGTTAAATGTATTATGTCACCTTCTATTAGCAATAAGTGTTTTGAATTTACTGATCAAAACTCAGCTAAAGTCATTATCTGTATCAATGGAACTTATTTTTTCTAAACTGCCTAAGCATTGGTTAGAGGCATAATGCATCCAAATAGTGGCATTTTTTTAAAGAACAAGGTTGTTCCATTCCATATCATTATTTAGCCAAATTTCAGCTTTTTTACTTTTGTGCATTCAAATTTGGGTGAGTTTCTAGAGGCATGTTTTTTCTTGGCTATGAGCACATGGATGATGTGTGCTGTGGCTATTCAAATGTGTCAAGCTTTCTGGAAAAGCCTATCTTTTCCTTTGCCTCATCTAAATATGAAAGTCATCATTCCTTGCAAGAGATGAAACAACAAATATACATTTGGGAAGGAGTTCCAAGAGAATCCTTGATGTGAAGATTGAATTTATTCTCCTTGCTTAAGATGTATAGAGCTATATTCAACACTTTTATTTTTTAACAAAAAATGTAATTTGTGGGCACAATAGGTTCTTCAGAAAGAATGTCTGCCTGATTTAAAAAGAAAATAATAGATGAAGTGATTATGGTTATCAAATTCCTTCAACTTGTTTTTTTAAAGAAAAAATAAATGCACTGAATTAAATGTTATTTGCATGAATAGTTGACTCTTCTTTCAAAATCATTCCTGATTTCAGATACAAAATTTATTCAAAACAAGCCTATTCAGATTAGCAAGTTTTTCAATCCCTCTTTGCTAATCAGCCTGTCACTTTTTGCTGAAATGTTTGAATTAATCAAAATCTGCTTCTTCCAGCCTATTTTTCTTAATGAAGTCCTAGTGAAATTGCCAACTGACCCTTCTAGTGATGAGCCAATTTTCCACATCTCCCATATTGACCGAGTCTACACACTGAAAACAGACAATATAAATGAGAGGTGAGCCTCCAAATTCTTGCCTAAAAAAGGAATAAAACATTTTCTGAATTTCTTTCCCATGAAATGTCAAAATGTATGCATTTTTGTTATTATGCTTGTTCTTGGATTCTTTGACTGTAGTAAATCTTTTACTATCCAAAAGGCTACTGAGAGAAAATCACTGAAAACAAAATGTTCAAACACAAGGGTATATCACAAATTGGCTGCATACTTCAACTTTGTATCTTAATACCTAAAAAATAGATTGGTAATTTCACGAATTGCAGAAATTATAGGATTCATTATCTCTGTAACCAGAAATCAGATATAATGAAAGTAAAGAGAATACTAATTGCCCTAAGGGAGACTGGCATAGAAAATCCCTTAAATAGTCTGTTGCAGCTTTAACATTCTATAATTAATGGTACTATAATAAATAAATAGAGAAATTTGCTGCGTTTTGTTATATGGCTACAAACATTGATCAGTACGTCTATATATGTACTATATATCCCATATTTAAAGATTTCTTATATTTCATGTTTTCAGGAGTCAATAATTAGGAATGAAATTAGAATGTCACATTCAAGATTTGTGTTCAGTTCTCTTAACCTCTTGTTAACCTCTTAAATTATTTTTGTTATGAATAGCATAGCATAGCATAGCATAGCATAGCATAGCATAGCATAGCATAGCATAGCATAGCATAGCATAGCATAGCATAGCATAGGTTTTATTGGCCAAATGTGATTAGACTCACAAGGAATTTGTCTATATTATTGTCCTTTAACAAAATTATTTATTCTTGTAGAACTGCCTGGGTCCAGAAAATTAAAGGCGCCTCAGAACAATATATTGAAACTGAAAAAAAGAAACATGAAAAGGCTTACCAAGGTGATGGTCTGCGATTGACTGCAACTTTTAGTAGCAGCTATTTTTGTGTTTTGTGAGATTGGAAGGATTTGGCATTTATGTCAAGTGATATATTTTGTTAGCCAGGCGACATTTTCAAAAATTTTAAGACAGCAATATTCATCAAAGATTGGGTTTTAAAATGAGTTGAGTAGTATCATCTCTAAAGTTGTACTAGATTCCTTTTTACTTAGGTGTAGATGTGTTAACAGAAAAACACCGATTGTACACCGATCTGTATAAATACTAATTGACAATCAGGTTGCTGTAGTACCTAGTTTTCATGAAACAATCCCAGAACAAATTGATCAACTTACAAACTGCAGAAATAGCTTTTGTGCAAACCTGCCAATAGATAGCATGTTCTGAAATTTTTTTTTCACATCTCACTTCTTTCTTTTTCAGCTCGATCACAAAAAAGCTCAGGAATAGGACGCTTGATGGTACATGTGATTGAAGCAACGGAATTAAAAGCCTGTAAACCTAATGGTAATAATTCAGGGATGGATTGTCAACTATCTGGCCAAATAGTTTAAACTAATTGA
Source organism: Ptyas mucosa (assembly GCA_012654045.1). NCBI lineage: Eukaryota > Metazoa > Chordata > Lepidosauria > Squamata > Colubridae > Ptyas > Ptyas mucosa. Next base: position 1,864,226 of record WNWU01000072.1, read on the forward strand.
GGGGGGATTTGCTGTTCCAAAATATAATATGGGGCCTTGCAGGGGAGATCTTTTTCCCTGTAGAGTAATGGGGAATATATGAATAATAAACGTGGGATAAATTAAATAAACAAACATGCTGAAGATAATTGCAGTCATTTATAACTAGATATTAAAACTATAAAGTTATTCTTTGGAGAAACTGTTGTGAATGCATTCTTTTGGCCTTCTGGAAGGTGTTAAAACCTGGCTGTGCCAGTTGGCTTGGTGCTCTGTGTTGGAGGAGGTGGACTAATAAGAACAAGTAGTCCTCGACTTATAACCACAGTTGAGCCCAAAATTTCTGTTGCTAAGCGAATTAGTTATTAAGTAACTTTGAATTTTGATCAACCTGACCGTGATGCTGCTGCAATGGTCATAAGTATGAAAAATGGTCATGTCACTTTTTTCAGTGCCGTTATAACTTTGAACAGTCATTAAATAAACTGTTATAAGTCGAGGATTACCTGTATGATGCCACCAGTATACCAATCTTGCCTTTGGTTTTTATTTCCGTATTTAATGTTCTTAATATTTATTATTTTAATTGTAATCTGCAGAGTTGCTTTGCAGAGTGAGATGAGTAGCATATAAATTTAATATATAAATAAACAAATGCACTTCTGTTTTGAATTAAGGAAAAAGCAATCCATATTGCGAAGTTAGCATGGGATCCCAAAGCTACACTACCAGGACACTGTCAGATACCTTGAATCCCAAATGGAACTTTAACTGTCAATTCTTCATCAAAGACCTTTATCAAGATGTATTGTGTATCACCATGTTTGACAGGGATCAGTTTTCACCTGATGGTATGTGTGGAATTCTGTTTTTCAAATATTTAAAATTTCCTTCCAATTCTAGTGAATAGAAAACAGAAGCATAGTCTCAAAACATTGGCAAGATCCCTACTGATTTCGATTGTCCAGAATATGCTGTGATAATGCTTAATTTTCTTTATTTCTCTAAGATCTCTCTTCATTGTCTATTCATGATTATGTTTCCCATTTGGTGATCTGACTTAGGAATTTTGTTGTTGTTATGCAGAGTTTTTGGGTCGCACTGAAGTTCCTGTAGCCAAAATCAGGACAGAGCAAGAAAACAAGGGACCTACAACTAAACGTTTACTACTGCATGAAGTACCAACAGGGGAAGTTTGGGTACGCTTTGATTTACAGTTATTTGACCAGAAAACACTTGTTTAAAGAGAGAAAATATGTTTTATTTATAACAGCCAGGACCAGCATAGATCATTGAACTGCTCTTACTGGCATGTTTTACAAGCGGTGTATATATACTGCTGCAAAATCATTTTGCCTGGTCACACGGACATTATTTCTCCTGGTATATATTATTTAGCTCTGTGCTTTGCACTCCTATGTTGGTGGCAATCTATGCAATATACTGTATATGAGATAATATAAGACAGTGCCTTTCTTTATTGAAAGTAAATATTTTTAAAGCAAATGCCAGTGTTTATTTCAGATTCCTTTAAAGCGTTACCAAGGAATCTGGCAATTTTAAATGTTTAAAATATCTCCGCTTAGATTTCAATGAACCATAGGATATTTTAGTTCTGGGCTAAAATCATTCCTCAGGTTCAAAAAATGGAGTCTGATTGACCCTTATCTCAGGTTATCACAGGATATAATTGTGGAAGAAGTTTCAGCACTTCAGAATCCTTTCAAAATTATATATTGACACAAAGTGCAGCCTTTAAAAAACTTGCTTCTGTTGTAAAAAGGAAATGAAATCTCTCTCAATAATTTTGCAAATTTACCAAGGTTTTTTGGTGGTAAATAAGATAAATTCTTTTGTATAATGTGGGACATAATGACTTGGGCTATGTGACTTATCTGCAGAAGCAAACAACCAAAGCACTCTCTAAAGCCACTGCTTAAGGCATCAGGAGACCATATCCTCTTCAAGGTGGCCCATCAGCAGCAATCCCAGGAAACTGTGTGCAGACAATAGGGAGCAGCCTTTGAAACAGCCATGCCAAGCCACTCTGATGCTCAAGCCATGGCTTCAGAGAGCGCCTCCAAATGATTCACGTGGCCTAATAATGTTTTGAAAAGTGGAGTTTCTTGCAGATCTCAATAAAACATGCAGCTAAAACATGTCCTAGTCAAAGATTCCAAGGAGGAGGAAGTTGATGTTACCTTGGGCTCTGTAATAAATAAAATAAGCTGGTGAATATACTATAATTTCTCCACATATTAATATGTGGCATATTGCTTTTCCTAAGCCAATTGTATTGTATTCTGGAATGTAAATGAGTAAGAAAGAATCTAGGAATGAAATCGTGCAAAATTATCAATGTTTTAAAACCAGTCACATTTACTCCTGGAATTGCTATATAGGATTTTATGAAATTCAATATTCAAGTCAAAAGCGTTCGTCCAAACTCCTCTGGTATGGCTTTACTAATAGAGCTTGAGCACAGCTAGTGTTTATTTATTTGCAATTTTTACAAATGTGCTGCAATTGAACCATGCTCTTTATTGGGAAGGGTTCCTCTTTATAGAATGTAAGGGTTGAGCAAGAGATGTGTATTTTGAATATGTATCTCAGATATATGTATTACTTTTAATTTAAAATAATGAGTGAAGTTGTATGCCTTAAGTGCTGCCTTTCCATATAGCTAAGTGAATTGCAAACCTGAGAAACAGTTTTCTGAAATGCATTTTTATTAATATGAAATAAAAACCTATGTTCCCAAAAGTTAAATTGAAGTTAAATACATTGTATAAACGGCTATATGATAGTCATTTCCGGGCAAGTGGAAAAGAAATAAGCACTCTTGAAGTTTACGTAAGCCAAATTGCAGTTTAAATACTCCAATAAATTGAAGAGAAAAAAACCTCAAAGTTTATACCATAAGAAAACAATTACATTTAAAACAATTAAAAACATTTGAAAAGAAATAATTCTGGTGGTTCTGTCAGGAGATACAATTTATCTTGAAATTCATGTACTCATACACACAAGCATATTTCTTGGGTACAGAGAAAGCAAAACATAGCTCTACAGAGTGCTACAAAGATAATTTTCTCACAATTTTAGACCATTTGAATTTTTGGCTCCTTTTTTATTTGCAACTGATATGCTTCAGGCCAACAGAAAAAGAGAAAATTTAAAAAGATATTTCAAGCAGAAATTTTCATTCAATTGTCCCTAACAGCCATTCCTTCCCAAAACACATCAGAAGTAATCTGTCTGCTAACAGTACACAACTACCCTTATTCATCGATACATTTCTGGTTCTTTTCTATTTTTCTCAAATGTGTGATGCACGTATGTGTATCCTGAACATCAAGCATGCACATTACTTTATTTGCCATCGAATAATTGGGTCTCAAGTCCTACTGCTAAGCAATGAAACTTTTCACTTTACCTCAAGAGATTATGTTTAGCAGAAGACTATACTTTTTTAAATCAGGTATATTTTAACAGTTCACAAGCATGAAGCAATGTAGGATTAGGCAACTGGCTTGAAATTACTTGCACTTCAGTCTCTGAAATTGAAAATTGGAAAAATAATGTTTTTATTTAAAAAATATGTATTTTCCTGTAAGCTACAACACTAATTCTATCTTTGTTCCTGCACATTATTTAGGTTTTACAACTTCAGTACTTGTCCAAAAAGACAATACCATAAAACTGAATCAAATGAAGTTAAAAGACAGTAAGTTAAATGGATAAAAAAATTCATTTCTGGTGTTAGAGGAGGATATGAGCCTTTAGAAATGAAGTAATTGAATATTTTTTTAGCTGCTTTGTGGACAGGCTGTTAAATCTGCTTTGTATCTGAATAGGAAAACAATTTATGGAAACAGCAAAAGCCATATTCATGCTAAATCTATGAAAGTCAGTTGTTCAGTCTTTTGGAACAATTCAAGAGCCTTGGATTTAAAGACCAAAAGATGCTTTGGAGCATGTAAGGCACTCACCTACGATCTGATTGCAACTTCTTAAGCCAGATGCATTTTCCCAGCAGCTACAGCAAGCACACACACTTGCAGAAAAAAACCACAGCTGCTTTTAAGCTGTGTGCCCCAAAACATCTTTCTACCTCTGTATCTGAAGCACTGTCTCCCCGTATTCCACTTATGATTCTGAAATGAAGTATACTTATGTAGCAAGTTCTGTGATTTTCCCCTATAAGAAAATATGAAGCAGCTGCTTAGCAATACTTTTGAAAGCAGTAATACGCAATCACAATTTTAAGCATTTAAGCATAAAATCCCTGTAGCCTGTGTTTTACTATTTTCAGTAGTCCCTGACGCGGAAATAAGCTTCTAATCATTCCTTCTAAGTAATTGGATCATACTTTTATGCACCAAATTTTGGCATTATCCCTTTACGAGGAATCAGTTTCAAAGAAAGATCAATAGGAAGCAAATTTTATTTTTCGTTTCGAAACTGATGAGCCGGTAAATATTTGTTTTGACAAAAGACTGGCCATTTGGGTGAACTCTGGTTTCCTGACAGAGGGGAATCTCTTCTTCAGTGGAGGCCAGGACGGGTCACCCCAGCTCTTGAAATCCATAGTATTCTGGTTTCTAGTTGTGCTCATTTTTTGCCTTTTAACAAAATGAAATTAGGATGGTTAATGCTGCCTGTTATTCTAAGTACCAGTGTTTACCTCTGTTGAGCCAGTTGTATGCTGTGCTACACTGATGCTGCTTGGCACTCAAAAAGGTGACCAATTTTCAAACATTACCTTTTGATTTCAGTGATACATAAAACCAAACCTTGTTACTGTTGATGATGGTGGAGCTGTGGACAATATAAAATGCATAGTGAACAAGCAACATGGAATTACGTTCTGTGAGGGAGAGGACAAATCATCTTCAGTGGGAAGTCTCCTCCCCTTGGCTTTAACAGTCAGATTGTTATAATGTTGGCAGAAGGTCTGGGGCTAGACCCAGATCATTTCCTGTTTTCAACCGGAGAGCAGGTTCCTGGCTTTCCTGGTTGTTGAGCCCCTAGGGAGAAAGTTTATTTCCTTCTTTCTTGCTTTCTCGTGTTCTTTACCTTTCCTAGCTCTCATATGTGCCTTCCTACAAAAAAGAAGAAGAATAAGAACAGGAACCACACACTTCCCTAGAGGTAAATTACAAGGATTTGTTCCTGCCAATTCCTCTTGTTTTCTGGAACTGAAATTTCAAGATCACTATTGGATCTAATTACTGTAACATTGCCTACCCAATTCCATTGTTCCTACAAAATATAGGTCAGACTATGAATGTTTACTGTTTAAGCAAAGCCATTGTGTTTTAAGTGGATCAGATGAGGGGGTTTCTTTTCTTTTATTCTAAAACTGACCTTTAATAAGGAAGGAAGGGGGTAACCAATGTGAAAAACAGTAAAAAGAAAATTTAGTTATTTTGCTAAATAACTTCAATACATTTGGAAAAGTGATGGTTAGTGATATGTTAGAATGTCAGTTGCATTCATCATCATTCCATTTGTAATTCTTACAAAGATGGGCCTTAATGAAGGAGCCCTAGAAGTGCTATCCTGAATTCCACTTCACAGAAGAGGTTATCTTGCTACAAATCACTAATTATCTCACACAGCCTAGTCCTGAACCAATGAAAGTGAAAATTAAAGAACTAAAGAAGAGTATGACTCATTCAGTTTTAAATTGGAGATCAGAATCTCAGCCCGATACATATGAATAGTCTTCTTTATGTATACTTGAATACAGACTGGGAGAAGCTTCAAGTGAGAGTATAAGAATGGTTTTCCTCTATTAGAGAAGAGGGACCACCCCCATCAGGTCCAGCAGAAAGGGTATGGTAAGTGTCCTGTCCATGAAGGAGACTCATCTGATGGGACCTGATGGTTATACTTAGTGATCAAAGACTTGCATTTGCCTGCTTTTTTATGAATGTTGGTTTCAATTAGGTATTTATTTAACTACTGTGTTTTTACTGTTTTCCTGTGCTTGTTTATTGGTTGTGTTAGTGTATTTAGTTGTTTTTAACTATGAACTGTCCAAAGTCACAAAGAGGTGGCAGATATACAACTAGAAAAAATGAAATAAAAGAGATACATTTTATACTGAACTGCCCCTAACAATCTTCAAAGTAATAAAAGACAGCAATTTGCCCACAGTGGTTACCTATCACAATCTACCATTTTTGCATCAAAATACAGCATCATATAACTTTTTAGAGAATATATTTTGATCCCTTCTGAAACAATCAAGAGTTCTTTATGACAAACAATACATTGTCTAAATGTGGAAAAAGCAGCTACAGATGTCTATCCCACAGACTTCTTCAAGGGAAAATTAGTAACATTGATATACTTTTATATGAAAATAGATTGCACAAAAGGATTAATCTGTGACTAATGAAAAGAAAGCATTTGTCTGGTTTAAGAACTTCATACTTGTGGTTACTGTTTAGTATTGTTATCTAAAAAATTTTTGGGGAATTTTTAATTAATTCTTTATTACTAATACACCAATATCATTATTTGGTATACACACAATATTCTCAGTTCTACTCTGTGCAACACATAGATTTTTAGTATTTTCACTGTTGGTTCATTATATTCCTCCTCCAAGAAACCACTTCATCCTGGCTTGGATAAATTTTTCCTTCCTTCTGCAATTTCATATAATTGTTTTTCTGGCAAATCTGAATTTACTTTCTCCTCACTTATCTTATTTGGGGGGAAAACTTCACAACTATTCCTCAAAAGTCACAGGTGTGTTTTTTTTAAAAAATAAAAACTAGCCTTGTATCTAAGGATGTGATTTAACACTTCAGGCTGATTTTTCAATTTTCCTTAACAGTTTTCAATGAACTTCTAACAGGATTTCTCATTCAAATTACTAACAGCAAAAGTCCCTATTTTAGGACAAGACAAACACATGACTTGATTTAAAGCATAATCTAGGCTGAGTAGGCCTCCCACTTTATGCGTTCATAGACCACAAAACAGCCTATATAGGAGACACACTAAAATGGCAATCGTGTTAAATCAGTTTTTCACAACCTTAGCAACTTGGAGATATGACAAGTTTGGCTCCCAGTTGATCTCAGAACTACCAAGGTTGAGAAGCCTGTGTTGAACACAAAGAAGTCTCATACTGTTAGTGTGTAGATAACAGTAATAAGAATTTCAGTTTACCATGTATCTATTAAATGCACAAACTTCAACAAATTTCCAAACAAATTTTGTAAGCAAATTTTCAAGCTTCAATAAAGTTGCAGGAACTGGGTATGTGTAGCCTAATGAAGAGAAAAACTAGAGGTGACATGATAGCAGCGTTCCAATATCTGAAGTGGGGGTTGACCTATTCTCCAAAGCACCTGAGGGCAAGACAAGGAGTAAATGGATCAAAGCTTATCAAGGAGAGATCCAACCTAGAAGTAAGGAGAAATTTCTTGACAGTGAGAACAATTAACCAGTGGAACAGCTTGCCTTCAGAAGTTGTGGGAGCTCCATCACTGGAGGTTTTTAAGAAGAGAATGGGAAGCCATTTGTCTGGAATGGTATATAGGGTATCCTGCTTGAGAAGGGGTTGGATTAGAATGCATCCAAGGTCCCTTCCAACTTAGTTATTCTGTTAAACTCACCAAACGCCAAGTATAACTAGAAGTGTTTTTATAATAGTCTTCAGCTGTCTTATAAGCCATCATATTATGTATTTTCAAATGACTACTCATTTCCAAACAGGAAATAGCATCTACACCAGTGGTAGTCAACCTGGTCCCTACTGCCCACTAGTGGGCATTCCAGCTTTCATGGTGGGCGGTAGGGGTTTTGTCCCTACTTTATAAATCACCATTACTGTGGAACCGGTGGGCAGTTAAAATTTTTTACTACTAACAGAGGTGGGCGGTAGGTATAAAAAGGTTGACTACCCCTGATCTACACTAAAGGGACTGATTAAATGAGCATTCTTTTGTTAGTGTTTTAAATGACACATGTAATTTAAAACAAAATGGGACATATGCAGTGGTGGGATTCAAGTAATTTAACAACCGGTTCTCTGCCCTAATGATTTCTTCCAGCAACCAGTTTGCCAAACTGCTCAGAAAGTTAACAACCGGTTCTCCCGAAGTGGTGCGAACTGGCTAAATCTCACCACTGGACATATGTCATATATTCCTAGAAGGAACCAAGCAGGCATATGACTCCCAAGACTCCTCCCCTTAAAATATGTACTCATCCATCCATGGGGTGGGGAAGTCACAGAGAAGAAATAAAATATGCATCTCGACAATCAAGAAACCCTTTTGACCTTGCGTGGTGAAGTACAAGTATTAAAAAGCAAATGTCATCTTGATAGTTTTGTAGCTAACTGCAGACATACGTGGATATACAGCCTATCACAGAGAACTACATTCAGTTCTGACAAAGTGAAACTAGAAGCAACATTTGGAAGAACAAGAACTGAGCCTCATCACAAGAAGAGATTCTATTATTTCAGGGGTGTCAAACTCAAGGCCTGCAGGCCGGATCTGGCCCGTGGGGTGCTTAGATCTGGCCCACGGGGTTGCCCTGGAAACAGTGAAGGACCGGCCCGCAGTGCCTCTAGTGAAAACAGAGCTTCATAATCATATATTACTGCTATTCAACAGAAAATGAATTTTAAATGTAAACTTTTAAATGTAAAACTTTGTCAAACTTTACCGGCTTTTTTTACGGACATCACTTTCCATATACTGGAATGGGATTTTCAGCCATTCTGCGGGGTTCATAAGTTGCCGACCCAAAGGAAGTGGTGGTAACTCAGTCTTATGTAGTTCATGAATATCTTTAGAGGAATATAATTTTCCTGTGGAAAGTTGCAAGGCATATAGAAGAAAGGCTTTTTCCTCCTCATTAGGCAAGCTTTCTGATGAAAAAAAACCCTTTACAATATTGAGACAAATCCAATCTCCCCACCCCACTCCTAAGTTACAGACATACTATTTGATGAATATATCACGCTGTGGAAACGATTTCCAATATTTTCAAATTGGTCATACTATTTTAAGATTAATGCAAAAGTGAAAGACAGAATAGTAATTCAACAATCTGGTCTAGGATCTCTAAAGTCTCAGACATTAAACCTGAAGATTATCAGAAGCAAACAGAGATATTACAGAACCTGTTTCACACTGCTGCATAATGCTGGCTTCAATGAATCTTCCTTCTATTTCCTTTAACAAGGGGTCATGTAAAGGAGGAACTGATGCCTAGAGAGAAAAAAACAGCTATTTATATTTCAATACTTCATGACATCAGTCAAACCTAAACAGATAGTCCTCGACTTATGACCACAATTGAGCCCAAAATTTCTATTGCCAAGACAGTTAAGTCAGTTTTGCCCTATTTTACAATCTTTACAACTTTTCTTGCCACAGTTGCTAAGTGAATCACTGCAATTGTTAAGTCAGTAACATGGTTGTAAAGTGAATCCGGCTTCCTCATTGACTCTGCTTGTCAGAAGGTCACAAATGGTGATGACATGACCCTTGGACATTAAAACTGTCATAAATGAGAGTCAGTTGCCAAGTGTCTGAATTTTGATCACGTGACCATGAGAATAATGCAATGGTCGTAAGTGTAAAAGGCTGTCATAAGTCCCTTTTTTCAGTGCCATTGTAACTTTGAATGGTCACTAAATGAACTGTCTGTAAGTTGAGGACTACCTGTAGTTCAGTTGCTATATGCATCAAGGAACATTTAAAAGCCTGAACACTGAACCTTGAAAGAAAAGTGCAATCATGTCATCCTGCAAGAAGATACTAAACATACTTTGTTCATAACTGGTGTTGAAGTATAGATACTGAACTTGTCCTCCTATTCTTGGGCCTAGCCAATTCCTCCATCCCACAATTCAACTTTAGATTCTTTTTTGCTAGACCCAACTGCCCAGTAAAGATTAAGGTTGAAGGTAAAGTTGGCCCCTTCTTTTTTCTTGTGCACTGCCAAATAAAAAGTTCCCTGAAAAAGATCTGGCTTCTGGCTAATGCAGCTGATCAGGTACTGGATAAACCCTCTGATTGCCTGCTCCATCTTCAGCTCAACCAGAAACATTCAGCAAGCCAACATTTTCTAATTTCATTCCCTAATTTATAATATAGGAGTAACTACACCATCTTTTATCTTTGATGTGAGCATTAGGGTAATCATTCTATGAAGAACTTGGGCACATATTCTTACTCTAGGAAATCTTGAATATTTTATCACTCTCTTTTCACCATTGCTTAAAAGGCTTACACAAAGAGAGGCAAACAAGATGAAACTAATTGTGTGATGTGCTCTTCTCTAATTGCTCTGTAAAACCATGTAAATTATACTCCAGCAGTTACAAGCAATAAACATTTCAAGTGTGTAAAATACTGTCTTTGTCTTCATGGTTCTTCCCTCCTATGCCCTTAGAAATTACAAGTCCATTCTATTTAAGCAGCTGGAAACTGGGAACTACAAGAACTGCATATGCTCTAAATGCGGGAAGGGGGAAAGGTGAGAATCTTCACAGGAAAGGCGAGACCAGCTCTGCAATGATGTATCCTTATTTAAATTTTGGTAGCCAGGAGGCCAATTCCAGAACTACCCATTCATCTGTGAGGTATTTTTCACCTCTTCTTTTAAAATCTGTAACCCAAGCCTGTCCTTCACAAATCCAGTCCAGAAGGCTAAGAAAAAGAAGTCAACAAGAGGTCATCAGGAAAACAGGAATGGACAGCCTCTCTCACCTTCCACAAGTCTGGAGTAGTCTTCAGGAAGAAAGGATCATAAGATGACGGACTATAACTTTCTAAAAATGCACCTCCCTGAGTGAGTAGAAAGAGCACTTGGTGAACCTGTGGCCATCATATATTATTACTTCAGAGTAGAGAATTAGTATTTCCTGTTTGATAGCTTAAATAACATCTAATATAAGTATCTTACACAAATTACTCTTATAGTCCCAGTTTTCATAACATCTTACGAAACATCTTTTCATACCATACAATAAAATGAGTTTATTTTTATCAGCAGTGTGAATCAACAACACTAAATCAGGATATTTTTATCCATTTTATAGGAAAGGGGATTCATTCAAGCCAATACAAAAACCAAGTGTTTCAGTTACTACACAAACTCTATTAAATGAAGCCACAACACCTTTTCAGCATTACCGAGGTTGACATTTTCAGAGGCAATTGCCCTTTACCTATAAATTAATGGATCCTTTTTGAAGAAATTTTAGTTATTTGAGACAGAAAGGACCAAATTACACTTTCCACAAAGCATAATTTTAGACACCTTTATTTTCATAACTACAGACCTTTCCCCTCCTGAAAAAGGAGCTTGTGTCCAATCACACTTGGCCAATAAAAAAAATCAATTCAATTCTATTCCATTCCATTCCATTCTATTCTATTAATGTGTATGGGGACCAACAGGGAGGGAGGGAGGTTAACTATTTCCTCTCCATTCTTTCTTCCTGCCACACTGCAGAAAATGATGATTTCAAAGAAAAACAAAATGTATGTGTTTGTTTAGGGATATTTTCAGCAGATAAAAAAATGTGAAGGAAATGTTTAATCATTCTGTTCATATATGCCATAGTTCTGATACTAATAAGGCAAAACTTAACTTTTTTTTCTGAAAAAGAAAGTTACCAAGACTAAGCAAGCTTTTAAAATAAATTTAAATATAACACTCGTAAATTGGGGAATGATAGTTTAGTTTTAGAATGAGATGTAGGCTACATTTCAAATGAATTTTTATTTGTTCTAAGTTCATTTGTAAGACATATTTCAATAACAACTAAGGAGCCATGTAAACTGCACTTCTAGGGATGGGCTAGCATTCTCCATTACAAAAACGGGGCAGCCTCAGTTTTTTTTCTATTATACATATAATAGGATACATATAATTATAGATATAATATATATTATATTTACATTATAAATGACCTTGAAGCCAAATCCATTGACAGTGATGAAATTTCCCATACAGCTGGATATCTTTAATAAATAATCCCAGGTACGATTTTTATGTTATGCCTTATATAGATTTACAAGAACTATATCCCACTAAACAAAAATTATAGCATATATTCCTGCTTCAGAGTTCACAGCCTTACAAACTTTAAGGGAAATAACAATATCATGTGGGCAGACAATACATAAAATCCATAATTACACAATCTCTTGGTTCTTTTTTTTTCACTCCATCGTGCTTAAAATACAATTGGCAGTGAACCCTGAGTCTCTTAAGTCATCAGTCATTTTCAATGAACATTTAGGAAGCATCACCACCACAAACATTTGAATCTGGACTACCGTAGAAAACTGGCTTTTATTTATGGGCCAGAGCACTGAAGAAACCCAAAGCATCTTCTGTCTTCAGGGATATTTAACACTGTCGCTATTCTTCTGCCGGGCTTGATACCTCCTCTGAGACTGGATAGGCGGAAGTACAGGGAGGAAGAAAGGGTTATGGGAATGATAAGCACTGAAGTCACAACCATATTTTGGTTCAGAATCCGGAGGATTTTGTAAGGCCAAAGAGCTATCCATGGCTGAAGGAGCAGATGATTCAAGGACAGGAGATGAGATAGGGGGAACTGCAGATTTTGGGACAGATGACAAAACATTTGGGGAACTGACCAGTTCTGTGGGGGACAGCTGTAAGAAAGGTGAAGGGAAAAAAATAGAAGGTGAATGGAGGTAAGGGGGAAATGGAGGAAGTAAATGAAAGAAATGAGATGGAACAGATGGAGGAAGTAAGACTGAGGGGAGAACGATAATTGGAGGGGAGGCAGATGGGGAGACGGAAAGGAGAGAGAAGGGAAATGGAGGAAGAAAAGAGGGGAAATAGGAACTATAGGGAGGACTCTGGGACTCAAAAAGTGGATGAAATGGAGGAAGGAGCACACATAATGAGACGGAGGATCCTGGAGCAGAAGAAGCCTAGTAGAAGGAAAAATACAAGGAAAGCAGAAAACAAATATATGAGCAGAAAAGCACAGAATGTTAAAAAATATTAAATAACAGTAGAAAGTCAAGGACAAGTTTCATTCTTTCTTACTGCCAAAGGCAGTTAAGTGAGAATGAAATAATAAACTTTAAAATGACAGAATGCAGTTTTATATACAAATCTAATCACTTGTTAATTATGATGTACACATATAGAAATGGCACACACTTTCTAATCATTTATTATAAATCTTATTTTTCGTACTTGCAAATCTCTAGTTTTGCCTTTTGAGGATTACTCATTGATATTGCCTCCGAGACTGTACGTAATGGATAGAAAGAGAAATTTATCCAAACATTTCTGGACAATAAATATAGCAAATCAGGAGCCCAAATAAAACAGAAGTCTAACATGTGGCTTATGTACTACATACATAAACAGAGATTAGCCAATTGTATACACACACTTACACATTTGTATGTATGTGACTTTTTCAGTAACTATCATGTCTGAGGGAATGGAAGACGATTTTGCAGAGTGAAACAAAATAAACCAAGAATAGAAATAACTATGGTTACTTATGTTGATTGTAGTGAGGAGTTTCTACTCCACCAGGTCAGACCCTGGGAATCTTATTATGAGGCTCAAAACTGATTGATGTCAGTCCTCCAATTGAAAAATCTGCAGTAAGTAAAATAACCTGACTAGTTTTGACTTTCTGAGATTATATAGGTAATCCCCAAATTATGACCACAATGAGCCCAAAATTTCTGTTGCTACGTAAGGCAGTTGTTAAGTGAGTTTTGCTCCATTTTACAGCCTTTCTTGCCACAAGTGCTAAGTGTATCACTCCAGTTATTAAGAGAATCTGGCTTCCCCACTGACTTGACTCATCAGAAGGTTGCCAAAGATAATCAGGTATTATCTGCAACCACCATAAACATATTCCAAGCATCCGAATTTTTTGATCACATGACTATGGGGATGCTGCAAAGGTCAGAAGTGTGAAAAACAGTCATAAGTCACTTTTTTCCATGTCACTGTAACTTCGAACTGTCACTAAATGAATGGTTGTAAATTGAGGATTACCTGTACTATATGTTCAAAGCTGTGCAATGAGTCCATGAGAGCAATTTAAATTCAACTTTCTATATCTGCTGGTTCAAGTCTTATAACTGGTCTTTTTTTCCCATTCTGCAGTTATGAGTTCCATGCACTTCACTGATGTTGTAGATTAGAGTGAAGAATCCTGCTTGGTTTGCTCCGTGAGTTATGCTCCCTTGTCTTTTCTTACAAGCAGGCAGATTGTCTTCTTTTCACGCATATCTTAGATGCTGCCTTCACATTAATCTTGCCACTACATTTTTGTTCCTTGGAATATCTTCCAAGTCTTTTGGCACAGATTCAAATATTTCAAGAAAAAAAAATTCAACCATTCATCTTGATGAATCCAAAAGGAAATTAATAATTTGGCTAAATACATTAAAATATATATCAGAGGAAGTAATTGTTTTTTTCTCTAAAACAGATCTTATAGAGGAAAAAATATAACTTTCCCTTCCACATTTTACTTTCCACCCATCTACAGAAAAAGCAAACATAGCAGAGAGTCCCAGGCTCACCCTGAAGTGCAGCAAATGTGCATTTTTTGAAGTGCATGCAAATAAGCAACTATTAAGGGCCAGGATCTTCATCATTATAGTACCAAAATAAGTGAGAGATGAGGACAGGCTGCCAAACTTTACTGTCTGCATTGTTATATTCCTGCACACAGGCACCTTGTTTCACTCTAAGTAACAAAATAAAATAAAATCATCTTCTGTTCACAAGAAAACATGCTTTTGATTAGTTTAAATCCTACATTTGTCTATTCAACCCAGGTAATGCTGAAGGTTTTTTAAATGAAGGCATCACCAGAGCTCAGTGAATTCTCAGAATATATTATATACAATGACCCTCTCTGCGCAGGCTTCATTTCATCCATTTCCAGTGATCTCTGCCTCACTTTAAACATGCAGCAATTTACTCTGTTTCAGTGTGGAATGTGGCCCGCTGGGGGAGAGGCCATCTGACCACTACCAAGTCACCTCTTCCAACTCACTGCCACCATCACTAAAGGACAGCTGCACGGGGCCACTTCGCTGTTGTCAGCTGGAGGAAGAGTACATGTTGTAGATTAGCCATCACTGAAATGGGTCTAGGACAATTCAGCACAGCCGGCTACCACTGCCAAGTCACCACAGGACAATTCCACAGGGCCAACTTGTCACGGGGACAACTTGCTGCAGGTGGATGGAGGGAGAGCCAGGTTGGCAGGTGAGCGAGTGGGTGGGCAGAGCACAAAGCAATGGCCAGGTATTTCCCATTTTCACACCCCACCAGCTCTGCTGCTGCACTCTGGATCAGAGATCAGGGATGGCGGTGGCAGTGATGGGCAGGGTAGGCGGCGGGGAGGCAGTGGCAGCCCAGGGCATCTCATTTTTACACACACCCTGCTGCCGCCGCTGTCCCCAACCTCTTCGGCCTGGAGCTCAGTGCTATAGCAGAGGTAGTGGGAGCAGGGATGTGTAAAAAAATCCAGCCACCACTGCTGCTCTGCTCACCCAGTTGCTCACCTGCCAACCTGGCTCTCCCTCTGTCCACCTGAAGCAAGTTGTCCCCGCAGTTAGTTGGCCATGTTTAGTTGTCCTGTGGCGACTTGGTGGCGGTGAGTTGGGAAAGACAACTTGGCAGTGGTGAGCTGGCCATGCCGAGTTGTCCTAGATCCATTTCAGTGATGGCTGATTTACAACATGTGTGTCAAAAGTGACACACCATGACCTTTTGGCTTCAGCAACACCTGACAGCAACTGTTCTCAAAAGCACACCCTATTCTTGAAGAATTTGAGAGGCTTCAGAGGCTGCATGAGAAGCTCTCACATGGCTTCTGAACCCTCCAGAAGTCGTACAAAAGGGCTGTGGCACATACAGCCCCTAGAGCCTCTGAAATTTGCATGAGAATGAGATGTGTTTTTACAGTTTCCGAAGGCTATAAAGTCCATGGAAGAGCATTCTCCAAAGCTGCTTCAAGAATGAAGGCCTTGTGCAACCTGAAGCCGGTAGTCTGCAGGGGCCTGTCAACAGAAAGAGAGCACCACTTAAAGATAAGTGCCATGCAGCAGATCCTGGGGAGTGCTGCATAGTGGGGGCAATTATACCAAGGCTTATGTCCTTGGGGAATGGCGCGAGGCAGCTTTTTTGAGTGACAGCAATGGCATTAGCAATAGCACTTAGACTTATATACTGCTTCATAGTGCTTTACAGCTCTCTCTAAGTGGTTTACAGAGTCAGTATATTGCCCCCAACAATCTGAATGTGAGGCCTGGACTTCTGCTTCCCAGCCTCAATGCTGAGTGCCACTGTTGAGTGTGGCCTAGATTGGGGGGGGGGGGGGGGAGGAGGAATAGAGAATTGTTTGTTTTTGATTGACACACCAAAAAAGTCAAGTTAGGTATTTTCCCAATTTTGACACCAAGGCCAAAAAGGTTTGCTACCACTGCTATATCTACTGAAATTTTTAAAAAAATTATAATTGTGTTATTTTAACTGGCACAATAAACAACACATTTCCTTCAGATATTACTATTAAAATAATTATAACTTCTACAAATAGAAGAGCTACAAATAATTTCAGTTTTCATCCAAAATCACAAATCCAATAATTTTGCAAACAGCTTCCCAATGTCTTGTAGTAATAATAGCTTTTCTTTTCCGATACCTTCTCATTACAATAGTTTAGATAAAGGGAGAGCTGTTTTCGCTTCCTCTCTTCTATTTCTTTGCTTGACTGGTTGTCAACTTTGTCCTGAATTTTCTGAAGCAGAGGTCTTGAAACACTTTCAAACCATTTCTTGTACAGCATTTCCCTTCTCCTTAGAGCTAAGAAATCATTGTGCTTCAAATACCTGTCTACTTCCTAATTAACAGAGAAACTATTATTAACAAAGGTAATTTTTGAATAAATAATGAGCTTTTAAAACAAAGCTGACAGTATAAATAATTCATAGAAATTGAGAAACACTAGTAATTAATAAATATTTAACACATTATAACATTCCTCCAAAGACAACACTTGCATATGTATCACTAATGCCTACAAGCCACTGCAATTTCATGTGACTGCTACAGGAAACCAATTATGTGATACTTGAATATATAGTATACATCTTACTTGGTACAGATATATAATTTATCTGTTGGACTTTTTAAATATATATATATAGCAGCCAGATACAGGCCTGAGTCTTCTTAACTAAAATTGTGTTATATTTACCTTGACAAAAAAGACTAGAATATTAAACTATTTAAGGGATATAAAACATACAGGTTATCAGTCAAAGCTCTATTTATATTTAGTGTTAATGGTTGTTGATATACAACTTTTCTAATCTTTTTTTTTTCTTTAGATAAGGTTGTCCTTTGTCATAACTGAAAACACATCAAATAAATATGAGATTATTCTTGGGGCTATATATAAATAGGTAATCTGTAGCCCTACAGGTATTGTTGGCATGTAAGGTGCTGTTCCTGGGAGTTGTATTTCAGCAATACCTGCAGGGCTACAGATTTCCCACTCCTGTATTTAATATTTCTCAAAATTATGCATTGTATTTCCTGGCTACAGATCTAGAACCACAACTCATTTCATATTTTTTCACTAGTTTGAATGTGAAATCAAACTTGAAATATGTACCCTGTTTCCCCAAAAATAAGACATCCCCTGATAATAAGCCCAATTGGGCTTTTGAGCACATGCACTAAAATAAGCCCTCCCCGAAAATATTTAAATGCAGAGCTGGAAATCAGGTAAGACTGCAAGAGTAACCCCATCTTACTCCACACACCCCAAAATAATAGGACCTCCCTGAAAATAAGGCCAAACGCTTATTTCGGGGTTCAAAAAAATATAAGACAGGGTCTTATTTCCAGGGAAACATGGTAGTATCTTTTTTACTTTGTTCAATCATGTCCAATTTTTGAAGACTGCCTGCAGTTATCTTGGCAAGGTGTTTCAAAAGTGATTTGACCTTGTTTCCTTCCCAAGGCTCAGAAAAAGTGACTGGGCCAAGGTCACCCAGCTGGCTTTGTGCCTAAGGCAGAACTAGAACTCACAGTCTCCTGGTTTCTAGCTTGGAACTTTTAATCACTACAGCAAACTAGCTCGCATGATCTCTAATACTAAAGCCTTACATGACCACTATTAGCTATGTCAAGGCAAATTTGGAAAAGCTAAGACTAATCTATCCCAAAGGGAATTAATAAAAACAATAAATAAAAACATAATCTATTGTTAAGGCATCAGACAAGAAAGCAGGAGAAAGCAGCTATAAAAGCCAACTAGGTAACCTTAGGCCAGTCACTCTCTTACTAACTCAACTCATAGGGCTGTTGTTGTGTAGAAAACAGGTGGAGAAAAGGTATCAGATATGTTCACTGCCTTAAGTTATTTGAAAAAAAAAATAATAAAGGCAGGATGCAAATAATTAAATAATACAGAGAGGACAATGCAGATAGATGGCTTTCCTAGATAAAAGTGTCATAAGAATATATCAATTTTATGATAGATCTTAAACATGAAATTGGGCTTTTCCCCTCACTACTAGTGATGTGTTTTCCTTCATGGATTAGAGAAGCTGTATGAAGAAGTGACTACAGTACTGTTGCACATTGATAACAGGATACAAATGTGGGGCCCAGAATTAGGGCGAACAATGAGGTTAACTTCTTTTGGATACAAATAGGAATATCAACCTCATGCAACATCTTCTATGATACTGGTATTTCCTGGACAAAACATTCCCTTTGGTTTTCAGGCAAATTTTGTTTTCTCTAATATCAATACACCAACCAGAGAAACGCCAAGCCCCATGCCTAGCTGGGAGAGGGAAGTCCTGCATAAACCTTGAAGATCACTGACCTCTTTCTGGATCCTCCCCCATAAGAATCAGGATGTTTGCATTGTATTGTTTTCCAATGGAAAACCCCACTTTACCGCATTACCTTAATCCACCTTTACCCTGACTCAGAAGTAGATAGGAACTGAGAAGGAGATTCTGTTAGGAGAAAAATGTCCTTGACTAATAGTAAAGAGGGTATTTTGGCACTGGGGCAAGGAGGGGGACGTGGATAACTACAATACCCATCTTTTATTATTATTTTTATCCAATTTTTATCCATCCATTTTCCCCTTTTTTCCTTTCAAAACAAGCTCACAAGCTTTAATTATCCTAAATAATAACCTAATAGTTATAAATAGTTATAAAGTCTACATCATCCTTCCCCAATTTAAAACCCTCCAGATGTGATGCCCTACAGCACAGGTGTCAAACTTGTGGCGTCACATTGCTGTCACGTGATGTTTCACTATGTTTTTCCCCTTAGCGGAGCTGGGGTGGGCGTGGCCTGACAAATCTGGCCCGTGGGCCACCAGTTTCACATCCCCGCCTCACAGCTATCAGCACTGCAAGCCATAATGACTAACAACAGACCACTATTCCCTGGAAAAGCTATTAGACTTATAGCTGAAAAGTAAAGGATCAGATGTAAAAGACACTTCATTACTAACAATTTTAACATTTTGTAACATCTTTTTTTTTAAATAACCAGGAACAAAAACTTTTACAAACTTTTTCATTTGTGTGATTTTCGTCAAGAAAGTACAAATATTGGGGGGAGGGAGGAGTTTTAACACTGATGTTTTTATTCCTTCTTTTTATAGAAAATTGCTATTTCACAATAAGATTTCCAAAAATAAAAAAACAAGGTCTTCTCTTCCTGCATGACGGTCATGGGTATGGACTACCGTCCAGGTATTTTTATGTCTTTCTCAATAGTCAGAAAGTTACATTGCAAGCAATGTTTGTTTCTTACCCTTATAAAGCAGCTTTCTCTTTCCAGCAGCAACTGAATGGGACCAATAACATCCTGGCTTTCATTAACTAAAGCCTAATAAAATATCAGTAAAATCTGTGAAAGAGAACTACTATATTAAACATACTTATTAAAAATAATTTTATAAACAGATCAGCTTTATACGATACAATGAATTCCATGCCACTGAGAAGAAATGCAAAATAAAATTACATTAGAAGCCTTATTTGAAATTTGA
Organism: Ptyas mucosa; assembly: GCA_012654045.1. NCBI lineage: Eukaryota > Metazoa > Chordata > Lepidosauria > Squamata > Colubridae > Ptyas > Ptyas mucosa. Next base: position 1,884,321 of record WNWU01000072.1, read on the forward strand.
ATTGGTGCATCAATGATGCTAATATATCATAAGGATGGCAAACTGTGTTTCTTCGGATGTTGATCAATTACAAGTTCCAAGAACCAACACACTGACCAGGCTAATTTTTCAGAGATCCAGTGTGGGCTAGTGATTAAGATATTAGGCTGGGAACACGAGTCCCAGATTCAAATCCACTTTCAACCACAACAGCTTGTCTTTCAGCCCAACCAACCTCATATGGCTGTTGCTGCAGAGGGAAAAAATGATATATGCTGCCTTGAACTCCTGAAGGAAAAATTAAAATCTAACTAAAAAATAAATAGCTGAAGAAGCACAGGTGGATTAGATCCCTAAGTAGATTTTGAATTTCAGTATAATAAAAGTGATGACAGAAGTCATTATTGTTATTACCTGAACTGTAGCAAAGTTTAAAAGAAGATTTGATTCTGATTATTAGAAATTTCAATTTTAAATGCTTTAAAATCCCTAAAATAACTTGGAATAAATAGAATATTCATAAATTTTGCAATAAAAGTTTTAATAATCTGTTACCCTAAACTTAGCAAATTCAGTATAATTCTCCAGAGAACAATTAAATATTCTATTATGCTTTATATATGTAATGAGAAGAATGTAACAATTAGAAAATCTGCCTCAATATAACTGTTTTCCTTATTCTTTATTACCATAATAATATACAATTTTCTATATGTATCACCAATAAGTTATTAAATTTGATAAATTAAACAATATGCATATTAAAATGCTTAAATTAAATATTTAAAACAATATTTAATATTAAAACAATATGAAAACCAGTCTACAACTCTAAAGATCAAACTGAGAAAAATCATCTTCACTTCTCTTCAAAAAGCCAAATGAAACAATCTTAGTTTTGATCATGGGTAGTTGATAGACTGAGGGCAGTATTGAAGAAATTAGACAAAGTGAATAGGAGCTTGATGCTATTGATAATCATATTCAGAACAAATAATTAGTGGAAGCAAATTAACCAAGTGACTATGAAAGGCTATGAGTGGGAGGACCCCATTACTATGTCTGAATATATATATTGAATATATATATTCAAATCAACTATGTAATTTAAAAAGTGTTGTAAAATGCAACCACAATATGAGAAAGAGACTGTGGTTTCATTTTGATTATTAATTAATTAATTAATTAATTACATGTATTTATATGCCGCCCTTCTCCCAAAGGACTCACGGCGGCGAACATGAGTTAAGAAACATGTACAATAAAATCCCATTTTAAACCAAATAACTAATAATGTTATAACCTTTTTGTAGTAAGAGCAGACAGGAATTCAATTTCTTCTAATCTCCAACAAACACATTCAATAAACTGCATGGAACTCAAAGAATGGATCGTTTGCCTTCTAAGGCCTTTTGAAATATGCACTTTGCTATGAGGTAGCAAAACATTACCAGTTATAGATTTTTGTCTCTATTCAGTGCCCCCAATACATTGGTACCTGTGCAATAGACAAGTGCTTCTGTGTTAGCCAACTCTCTGAAGTTTTTGTCTTTTCAGATTGACTTCTTCCGCCAACCTTGCTCTGTGATTTACTCAGGAAACTAGTAATTCCTGGAAAAGACTTATTTGAAAAATGAAAAGAATCCAAGTGAATGAATGAAACTTTTAGCTACCAAAAATCAAACTTACCTATACAAAGAATACCTCTGTATGTATGTACGTATTTTACTTTCAAATATTAGTTCAAATTACAAAACTACAATATATTGTGGGTTCCGTTTAATTTCTATCATAGGTCTTTTTAAAAAGATCCTTAAAATGAAAAGCAGCATATGTGGATAATCAAAGAATTTCTGCCCATAATGGAAGGACAGCAAGCATAAAAATAAATGAAATACTCAGCATGTAATTGAATATTGAGCAAGGAGTAAGACAGAGATAGGTGGGGTCTTCTTAGTTGCTTAATATATTTAGGGACCAATGTATTAGGAATGTTTGTGGTGGTGTTAAAGGTTATTTTGGTTGGAGGGATGTGAACATGCATATATTTTTTTTATGCAGAAAATGCCATTTTATTGATTAAGAACCAAATGCTTTGTAGTGAATGTCAGATAAACAGTAATATACACTGAAAACATAGATCTGAAAATTAGTATATCAAAGATCAATGAATTAACAACTGCAAATTATAATAGAATGTGGAAAATTATAGCAAGTAAATGAATTTGTACACCTTAATAGAAAGAAAAGGAAAAAATGGATGTTTAAATACAAATAGAAAGCTTGTAGTGGATAGTCCATGGTTTCCAATAAGAAATGAATCAGAGGTGCTATTCAGCAGGTTCTGACAGGTTCTGGAGAACCGGTAGCTGAAATTTTGAGTAGTTCGGAGAACCGGCAAATACCACCTCTGGCTGGCCCCTGGAGTGGGCTGAGAATGGAGTTTTTGCAGAATCCTTCCCCTGTCACACCCACCAAGCCACAGAACTGGTAGTAAAAAAAAATTGAATTCCACCACTGGAATGAATGTTTGTCAAAGAAACATGTACCACTTTGTTTTAAGAAAGTGGGAGTCAATATGTCAAGGAGAGATAAAAGTAAATAGAATATAGTAGGAATAATTTGAGAAAGGATGCTGACTGAAAAGAATGAACGAAGTACTATATGTTGAATAATTTGGTCATAGAATGAACGAGGATCAAATTGCAAACACAAACATGAATGAATGGATTAGGAAGCAGAAGACCAAAAAAAGTCATGGTTGCATGGAGTTCATGAGATCTTCAAAAACAGAGAGGGAATGTGGAGAAAGCAAAGGTAATTTGCAATGGATAAAAAAGGATGAAATATAATAAATGAAACTAGTGTAAAAACAAGATTTTGTTTTCTCTCATCTCTTGCTTTCCTTTAGGTCACTACATCTTGTTGTTTTACTGCACATTGCATAATACTGATTACCTTTGAAAGATGTACATCATAGCTATATATATGTACTTTTCTGAAATTTGGGCATCACATTTGGCTACAATGAGCATTTAAATAGTAACCTATATGATCTTTCTTTCGCATAAAATAAGACAAAACAAGATCAAACTGTTGGATTGCAAGCTATATGTCCATAACAATGCAGATAAAGAAAATGCAGCATATTTATTTAAAATGCTTACTTTTTTTCTGAGTATGATGAGCTATTGTTACCCACATTAAATAATTCAATAAATTTAGCAGTGGATGGAGGTGATGATGAACATTTGAAAATTTCAAAACTTCACATACATTTAAAGGTAGTACTGTATGGTGATCCATATGTTACAGACTGAGACCCGACAGAAAATGGCTTTGTTAAGGCCATCTAATCTGTATGTCACAGGGTCAGAGTCAAATTAGGGTTAGTTACCTAGAAATCTATTTGGATGTACTATCAATGCGCCTTAATCCAAGATAAAGTTAAGTTTGTATCCTTAGTCATACTTTTCCTCATTAAAAATGAGAATGTATTTCACTTAAATTGAAAAAGTATGTATTAGAAACATTAGCATCATGTATTAGAGTAGAACTTTTATGACTATTAACTAGATTTAAAAAAATATGTTTAGTATGAAATTCCGCTTTTACTGTTGTAAATTTCTACCATTAAAATATTTATCTGATGATGTTGCACTGAAAAATATTGATATATTCACATCCAAACCTACTTGCTTCAGATCCGGCATCAATTGTTCCATTTGAGCTTTTGGGCAACGAAGTCTTATCAGCCACTCCAAGTCTGCACTCTCCTGCCTTGGCACTCTTGTATAGTCCTAATGTTAGAATGTTACAATAGGTTGTGTTTGTTGCTTTGTGTTCTCAGAAAATATTCTTCAGATTTAACAAATATATTGGCTCTCTATATTTTCACACACAAGTTACCAAACTGTATCAACTTCCAGTAACTCACTGTTAAAATGAAACTCTAAAGCAAATAAATGGTGTGGGTTACCAGAATGTTGTTGTGCACAGAAAGAACTTTTCCAGTGTTATGTCATAACTACTATTGTGATATATTGTAAAATGATGTGGTCTACTCAAAAAAAAATTTGGGGGGGAAAAATATCTTGAAAGTTAATGCAACAGCTATTAATACCAAGCTAAGAAATCAGAAAGAGTTAACTACACAAATGACATTTATTCAACAGGAAAAGGCATTTTTCTATAAAATAAGTATTTTTGGAGGTGGCCATCTTTTTTCATAGACGGGGCAGATGATATTTAAGCAGCATGCTATTATTAAAATATCAGATATTATTGAAAGAGACAATGATTTTTATCACTGCAAATGAGTGTTTAAAAATGATTGGTTATACATTAGAGGCAGTTACATGAGATAGATTATAAGAATATCAATCACCGTTAACTATAGGCTTATAATGGCAATTGGGACCAGAATTGCCAACCACTAAATGACATGGTTATGAACTTGTGATGTCACATAACCATGGTGAAAATGCAATTGCTAGAACTATGAGATCCATAGTTAATACCATCCAGTCACCACAATAGTAACTTTGAATAGCTGCTGAACAAATGGTAGTAACCCAATAACTACCTATATTGTAACGTGTCAAAAATCCATTGAGCTAGCCTGAAATATTTGATTTATGTGAGTTAAGCAACGTTTCACTTCATTGTACTGGTAAAGTTTTTCCTCCCCCAAGATAGTTACTTTGAGATCTGAAATAAAATGTTTAATCCATATACCTGGTAAGATGTAGTAGGCGTCAATTCTGTTTTCTCTGTGAAGTCATCTTTTTTATCTAGAATGCTTGAGGTTTCAGTTTTTGTAGACCGTGATGATATGCTCTGTTAAATTAAGGAAAAGCATTAATTCTACACTAATATGGAGATATATCCCATTAGAATCAATCTGACTAAAACAATACAACCCAAGATCAGATTAAATCATGATTAGTTATATTGATTCTAAATTCTAATTTTCTACTTTCTTAATTAAAGGACCCTGGTAACCCATATTTTAAGAATTTTTCCAGTTAAGATAATTTATCTTTCTTTATCATAACTATATAATTACTAGCATTAAAGACAGTAAAACATTATTGTATAAGATTTTCATAGTAGAGTTTTATATGTTGGAAGAACTACAGTTATACTAAGAAATGTATTCCAAACATAGATGATAAAAAGATACAATATTGGCAACTTCCTAATTCCTCTTTCTTAATTACATATTCTTATTTTACAAATTAATAGATGAACAATGCATATTTAATATTTTCATAGTTGTGAGGAAATCAATACAGGTACTACAAAGTTTAAAAAATACTCATCCTCATCCTCTGCCTGGAATGCAATCGTCTGAAAATCACGGCTTGTACAAGGGTTCTATTTGGAGGATGATAGATAGTCCTTGACTTACAACCATTCACTTAGAGACCATTGAAAGTTACAATGGCACTAAAACAAATTATGACCTGTGCTCATACTTAAAATTGTCATAGTTTCCCTGCAGTCATGTGATCACGATCCAGGTGCTTGGCAACTGGCTCACATATACAACAATTGCAGCATCCTAGGTCACCTGATCTCCATTTGCAACCTTTCCAGCTAGTTTATGACAAGCAAAGTCAATGAGGAATATAGCAGGGTAAATCACAAATTACTGTCACATGTCTTGTTTAATGACTATGGTGATTCACTTAACCATGGCAAGTCATAAAATTGGGTGCAATCATATGATGTCACTTAACAATTCTGTTTAATGATGAATTTGCCAATCCCAATTGTGGTCATAAATTGAGGATTGTCTGTATTTAAAAATGAATACTGCATAAATCATTAGTATACTTGATTTACTTTTTCATATTAAATGCAAATAACAATTTTGAACAAATACCTTATTTATAAATAATTTACTTTCACAATGGAATGTGAATATAAACTTTTTAATTAAATAAGGTTGGTATGCACTTGAATATTTGTATTGTTTTTCTCCAGAAGAACACCTATAAGAGACAATAAAATTTTATTTGACTCCTATTTTTGAAAATAAAAATAGCAAAATGCAATAATAAATGAAGGACAGCTATAAAAGTTCAAAATGTTTTATTAGCTATTTTCTGACATTGCTTTTTGTCTGTGGAGATTCTCAATCATCCAGGTCATGGTTGTTCAGAACTGAAGAAGCTTCTTGGATGAGAAACAAAACATTTTTAAGGAAAAAGCAAGAAATTTAGTATATTGTATGATAGTTTGCACACTCTGTTAGGTTTCTTTTTTCTGGCACTGGAAGATTGACCTTTTCCAATGAGGTGGCCACTATATTCTCCAGATTATTTGGTATAGCTTGATTAAACTAATCCTTTTTCTATTGCTTGTCATATTTTAATCAGTATTATATCCGTTCCTGTAGTCTTCTGACTTGGTAATAATGGTGCTGATGTAACTTCATCTTCTAGTACTAGAGATTCTTGTAATGGGAATATGTTCTAAGGTATCTTTGGATTTTGACATCTCTACTGTACAATGTTTCAGTATACTCCTTCCATCTTCCTTTGAACTCCTTTGAATTGATTACTGTATGTCCTCTGGCATCCTTCAGCACAGTAATTAAATGTTGGAACTTTCTTCTGGATTCAGAAATCTTTTGAAAGACTTCTCCTTGTTTTTCCATGTTTGTTACAATCTTCAATAATCTTCAATAACTTTACAGATGTATTGCAATATTACTTCTTGTCTTTTTAACAGCTCTCTGAAACTCTTGATATAATTCCTGAGATTTTTGTCTTTCTTGGTTTTGACTTCTCTCCTCTTCTTAGCAATTACCAGTTTGTTCATAACGTGCTTTCTTCTTTTTCTTCATTTTTGATAGTCTCTTTTCACATTTATTTTTAACAATTTCATTAAGTTCATTCCATAATTCCTCTGGTTCTCTTTCAGTGAGGTTGAGAACTTCAGAAGGGTTCCTGATGTTCTCCTTGAAAATGATGGACAAATGTTCAAATCATGAACATCAGAAATTAATTGGCTCTATTTTTCTTCTTTTGCTTAATTCAGAGCTTGCCCATGATCTATTCCAGTCAGCATCTTGTCATGTCTCTAATGCTACAACAGAGCTCCTCCACCTGCTTTTAGCAATAATATAGTCAAACTGACTTCTATATACTCCATCTGATGTCCATGGATTGTTTTGTTTGTTAGCTATGAAGAAATCATTGAGTGGCTGAAATGGATAAGTCTGTCTCCTGCTTTGTTCCAGTTTCCTAAGCCAACTATATTTTCTTCTTTCAAGTTTCCAGCTACAGCATTCCAGTCTCAAATCACAATATATTGCTTGCATGTTCTGTACATTTCAAATTGAATTTAATTGTAGAACTCATCAACTCCCTCTTCTTCTGCATTGGTGGTTGGAACATAAACTTAAGTGGTCATCATATTAAGGATTGTCCGTAAAATCTAATCAATATTATTTGCTGATTTGATTTGCATTGTAGCCAAGTACTGTTCTTGCTATATTCTTCCTAACTATAAAAGCAATGCCATTCCTTCTTTGTTTTTCATGTCCTCAGGACTAAAAAGTGTGATCTTCCAACACAAAAATGCCCAATCCTAGTCCATCTCTGATTCCTAAGAGGTCAATTTGCAGTTGTTTCCTTTCATTTTTTACTATGTTGAGCTTTCCTTTGTTCCTGTTTCTTACGTTCCCTGTCCCTACTGTGATTCTATATTTGCAGCTTCACATTTTTTTTCACATTCTTGCAGCTGGTGGCAACGTCACCAACTAGATGTCCCAAAGATTTTAATTTAACCATATCATAACCACCCTTAGTACTTCAATTTCTCAGCTCTTTTCCATTAGAAGGCTATCTGAGGGACCATCTTTTTCTTCCATCGGATTGGGCATGCTGCAGAATCCATCAGCTAAATTGTCGACTAGCAGGAACTAGAAGACGGGATGTCTCTGCAACAGCTCCTGCTTTGTGGAATACTTTCCCCTCAGAGATTAGAATTTCCCCCAACCCTATTGACCTCATAAGGCCTTAAAAACCTGGCTACATACCTGGGCTTTAGGCTCAGAATGTGTTAAAGGTGCCATTTCTTGGCTTTACTATTAGTTGCTTAACTATCTTGGCAGCTATATGTACTTATTATTTGGATGTTTTTATTGTTTATTGCTTTAAATGTTTTAACCACTTTATAGTTTTAGAACTATAAGCCACCCGAGTCACTTGGTTGAGATGGGCAACTATAGAAGTTCAATAAATAAATAAAATGTTGAGTGTCATCCAATCTGAGGGACTCATTATTTGGTACTATATCCTCAATCATTTTATATTTTCTGTACATCTGACTTTCTTGATAAAAATAGAGAAGTGGGTTACCACTGCCTTGTCCCATGCAGCATGAATTGATGCCTTTGCCTTTGTCACTAATACGATCATTTGCCTCTGACATTTTCCTATGCTGCTGCTGCCCAATATAGATGCCTGCTTGCTTTAGCTGGGCAGCTGGGATGACCTTGGGTGACCCTGCTGGAAATATATATATATTCCAGACATACTCTCCCAATGTTCTTTGCTCATCCCTCCCAGGAACACCACTTCCTCCCCATGATGAGGCTGCATAGCAGGACGGGGGTGGGTGGGGTGGAAAGGGGAAGAGAGATTAAATAGTACATGACTTAATTAAAAGTCGGTCTGATCATAAATAATTATTTAAAGAAGAGACAATTTGCTGAATTACAATGGAGATAAATTTGTTATGATAAAAAGAAGAAAGAGGCCTGTTTCTAGGAACTAAAATGCACATAAAATGTGTAACTACAATCCTTTGACAGAAGGAAAGATTCAACTTTTGAAAAATGATGTTGATTTAAAAACTAACATAATTCTTATGCTAATTTAACATAGGGAGAATATGATCCAAAAAAACATATAATCCAGGCAAAGTTGTCCAAGCTTTTTCATTGAATATTTATCATATAAATCAAGGGTGGCTGTGAACTCAACCATAACGTGTATGAAAACAAAGTCCCTTAAACAGCTTCTGAACTGAAGATGCAGTTTTATACTGCATCTGAACATGAAGTCAAATTTCTGTTGAAGTACCGTATTTTTCGGAGTATAAAATGCTCTGGAGTATAAGATGCACCTTAGTTTTTGGGGAGGAAAATAAGAAAACAATTTTTTGCCTCTGCCTACCAGCATCCATCGGTATTCATCTAGCTAGCATCCTTGCAGCAAATAGCGAACAGCCAGGTCAGCTTCAGCACATTATTGCAGCCTGATTCAGCACAAGCAGCTGATTGGTGAGTGGATCGACCTCCCAGAATACCTCCAATCAGCTGTTCCAGGCTGCAGGGATTGCCATAGACCATCATCACCTCTGCCTCATGATTTTGGTCTCTGTGCCTTGCGTTTTCAGCCTCCGAACACTGAATGCCAACATCAACGCTCCCCACTGCCTGGAACCGCCTGAAAACGCGAAGCACAGAGGCCAAAAACGGGGCATGCGGAGGCTGAAAACGTGATCTGCAGAAACCAAAGATGTGATACACAGAGGCGGCAATTGGTAGCGATGTGCTCTGGCGATCCCCGCAGCCCTGAACAAGTGTGAAATGGAGCATTTGGAGGCTGAAAACGCAAAGCACAGAGGCCAAAAACGTGAGGCACGGAGGTGGCAATGGTCTGCAGCAATCCCTGCAGCCTGGAACAGGTCTAAAATGCGATGCGCAGAGGCCAAAGATGGCCAAAGGGTGGGGGCTGCAGGGTAGGCAGGGCTACATTCGGTGTATAAGATGCACCCAAATTTTCACCCTCTTTTGGGAGGGGGAAGTGCATCTTATACTCCGAAATATACGGTAACTAGTGCTTGCCTAGTTGCTGGAATTCTTCTTGATTCTTCTGATTTTTAATGTTCCCAAGTATGCATAATACTCAAATAATTTTAGTAAATTAAGTCATTTCTAACTATACCCTACCAAAGGGACATGGTGGCTCAGTGGCTAAGTTGCTGAGCTTGTCGATCGAAAGGTTAGCAGTTCAGCAATTCGACTCCCTACTGCCATGTAACAGGGTGAGCTCCTCGAAAGCACGTAAAAAATGCAAGTAGAAAAATAGAGATCACCTTTGGTGGGAAGGTAACAGCGTTCCGTGCGCCTTTGGCATTTAGTCATGTTGGCCACATGACCATGGAGACATCTTTGGACAGCACTGGCTCTTCGGCTTTGAAACAGAGAACTTTTCATATGTGAACAACTAGCACATAAGTGCAAGGGGAACCTTTACCTTTACCTTAACTTTACTTTACCTTTACCTTTACCATGTTTTAGTCCTGCAATTTAATTTAGAAAAAGTCTTTTTCACTTTTTCAATTTTTGTCAAGCAAAATTGAGATGGGTCCCTAAAAGTTTTTAGATGATGTGTAATACTTTTGGGATTTGCATAAATATGTACCATTGCATATTATATTCATTGTCTATCCTTAACTGCTGTCACAAACAAAATACAAAAATATAGCAGGAAATAATTCTGTATCTTCTCTACATGTTGAGTATTAATGTCATGTGACTAACTTACTTAAGGTGAGAAGTAAAAAACAGAAATAGAATAAGAACTTCCACAAAATTCTTTCCTGGATCAACTGAATAGCTGGATATATAGGTTTCACATTAAAACTACTATACCACCCAGCATTCAAAAGGGCCACTATTCTCTTAACAAACTTTAATCATGTTTAATTGATTAATTAATTAAATTAATAATATTGTAATATTAACCTTTTTTGCATGAGCTCGTTTACTGTATCGATGCCTTGCTCCTGGACAACGAACTTTTATGAGCCAGTCTTCTCCTGAACTGTCACTATTTTCAGATGACAAGGAATCAGCCTGAAAAACAAAACATTGAAAAAACAAAAGTTTTTTAAAAGTGCATTGTAGAATAGGCATTTTACAAACCAACCTGTAGCAAATGCTTCTACGCTGCAATTACTTCCATCCACTTCTCTCCAAACATGAATGAAAATTTCAAAAATATTCAGCAACTTTCTAAATTATGCAATGTGAAGTATACAAGGTACGTATAAAAGAACTAAACACAAAATACTTCATTAGAAGAAAAGAAAAAGGCACTTAATTATTTTCTTAGTTCCTGCTCGTCTAAAGATTTAAGCAGAAACTGAATAAACTGATCTCTGCTATATCTGCAATAACTTCACTTCTGCTAAACTAGAAATGTTGGGAACGTGCCATAATTACTATGAGCCTTTCAGTGCTCCTTCTAGATGACAAAAAGAGTGGGAAAAGAGTTGCGGTTTTATTGCTTTTGCACTGTAAGTACAAAAATCCCCGCCACCTCACCATAAACTCAAGTGGTACTAATAATGTTTTCCTTGAGTTGAAGACAATGTCTGTTTACATTGATTATGTTCATGTCATTTACTTGGCAACAATATGAATGTGATTTGAACAGCTTCTTTTCAGGTATAAATTTGACTTCTCTGTTTAATCTCCAATCTAGTCCTTCAGATTTTCCAATGATGCACCCATTTGCACTAAAATTGAGTCCATCCACTTTGCTGTAGATGTCCTTCCCCGCCCTTTTTTTCTTTTCACCTTTCTCAGTATTATAGACCACTCAAGTGAGCTATTTCTTCACATGTGACCAAATTATGATCATTTGAGACTGATCATTTATTCCTCTACTGAGAACTTTGGACTGATTTGTTTGATGATCCATTTGTTTATTTGCTTGGCTATCCAAGGTATTCTCAGGAGTCTTTTCCAACAAGTTCAAAACCAACAATACTCTTTTTTGTACATAATTGCAGAATCAAATCGAATCGAATAGAAGCTGGAAAGGACCTTGGAGGTCTTCTAGTCCAACCCCCTGTTCAAGCAGGAGAACCTATACCATTTCAGACAAGTGAACTGTCTAGTCTCTTCTTAAAAACCTCCAGTGATGGAGCACCCACGATTTCTGAAGGCAAGCTGTTCCACTGGTTAATTGTCCTCACTGTTAGGAACTTTCTCCTTAATTCCAGGTTGCTTCTCTCTTTGGTTAGTTTCCAACCATTGTTTCTTGTCCTGCCCTCTGGTGCTTTAGAGAATAATTTGATCCCCTCTTCTTTGTGGCAGCCTCTCAAATATTGGAACACTAGTTGCTGTACTTGTTATTAATTTAGTCTTCTGTATATTTAAGTTTTTTCACTGCATCCCTTTATTTTCATTACTAAAGCTTTGTGGAAGGAAATATATATTTTAATTTATCATTTTATAGGTTCATTATACCATTAAGTTTGAGAACCTTTGCACTAGGCAAAAATCAGCTATCAGCTCCTCTTAATTGTACATATATTATGTTTGGTAAACAGTAGATTTTGCTTGCCTCTCAGTGCAATTTTATTGCCTGAAGCACAGTCCATTAAAAAAAAATTGTTGAGTTTATAAAACAATATATTAAAACTTACAAATTTCTTTTAAACTATTAAAGGATACACACACACACAAGTACTGTAAGTGTAAATATACTTGAATAAATTAAAGACTAGACAGAAAAACTAGACAGAAAACTCCAGAAAAACTAAACATTACAATAATGACGAGAAAAATAATACATAATCTTGAAATATTGTTCAGAGACCTTGAATTAGGATATTTTATTTAAAATTCACCTGATATGATTATATACTATACTTGTTGAATATGCCTAGATACATACATTCAGTAGTATTTATATGCTAAACCATATATCTTATTAACACACTACATCTGTATTCACACAAATTATATTAAAATAAAACATTAATTTAATATGGTATCATTCTCAGGCTTATGCTGTGTTCACAACACAATGAACAACAAACCTGCCAATTAATATCCTGAGGATATCATGCCCACTCAATCTGTGTAGTTCATATTTCAATGTCACATAAGAACCCCAAAAATCTGAATAAGTACCATAAACAAGTCAAATTAGCTACAGATAAGCATATTCTGTGAAGATAGTTATGTGATTTGCCTGGGTTTGGACTAGTCACTGTGGTTTGTAATAGCAATAGCACTTAGATTTATATACCACTTCACAGCCCTCTCTAAGCGGTTTACAGAGTCAGCATATTGCCCCCAACAATCTGGGTCCTCATTTTACCGATCCCAGAAGGATGGAAAGAACCTTAAGCCGGTAAGAGTCGAACTGCTGAACTGATGGCAGCCAGCAGTCAGAATTAGTCTGCAATACTGCATTCTAAACACTGCGCCACTATGACTCTTACGGCTTTTAGAGACATGCTACCAATGAAAGAGCTCAGGCACAATGAAATATCTTGGTAGGTGGCTTTGTTGGGGGTAGGTGTTTTTTTATTAGGTTTGTTTTGCTTTGTTTTGAGATTTGGAGATGGAGTACCTGGGAGTTTAAGGCAAATGAAGAATTATCTGAAATTAATCTGACATTCTAACTTTATGGGGGGAAAAGTTCCTCTCTCTATTAACTTTCCTAGCAAAAATTAGCAGGCTTATACATAATACTAAGTTATGTATAATGTGTGTTATGTATTATGTATCTATTAAAGGTATAAATTAATTATGGTTTTAGTTAAACCATACTAGCCAGGATAATCCATAAACTCTAAGAACAGACCTCATACACAAGTGCCTGTTTATTTCTGAATTAGCATGTTGTGTAACACCCAACTGATTGCAAATTTCTCAAGAATACACTCTATTGATTTCACTAAAAATGCAGTGAAGTAACAAACTCTTATGTTCCTAGAGTTTTGAATTAATTGACATTAGTGGTTTTAGGTATTTCAAATTCTATATGGAATCACAGTCTGGGATGGCCAGATGTTTAATTTAATCTCAAACCCACTAGCAGTCTTTATATAATGGACTAACTACTTAATTAAGCAGGCACCACCATAGACTAGCTAGCACTATATCCTAAAGTATATGAAAACAGTTGGATAGATTGTGGCTGGCAACAATCTTGGGTGAACTAGAACTAGTGGAGCTTAGTGTGTGCTCAATGTGTTACTATGTTAAAACATAACTTCTCTCTGAAGCTAAAGTCGACTCTTGTTGAGGTTGTGGCAATATCCATAGTTTTGTCTGGGACCATATCCTTTACCACTGCAGTAAAAGGATATGCCATGCCGTACATCTCTAACCAAGCCCGATGCTACTTAATTTTTGGAGGTCACTCCATTTATAGTCCGCCTTTCTGGGGGGGATATTCTGGAATCCTGACACACGAGGTTCATTCCGAAGGTTCAACTCCTAAAACATTAGCGCGCCGGGCGATTCCCTTCGCCCTCCAGTTTCCAACTACTCAGTTTACAACTCCACTCACCCGTGTGGGGACGCTCGAGGTAGATGACTCTATGGGCGTAGATGTCAACGGTCCCAGATGGAAAGGACCCACGCCGTTCCCCGCCACCTCCATACCTCCTACCCATCCCCGTCCCGGGGGCAGAGTCTGCTTCGTTGCCCGGCCACGGACCACCAAATTCACTGGCAGTGGTACGCCAAACCCGCGATCAGTTCCCTCCGCCAGTAAAAAAAAAAAGTTCCTTCCAGCTTTCTTGTCTGAAGGCTCCGACTAGCGCTTTGGTGATCAAAAACGGCAGAAGGAAGCACTTTTGCCAAATTAAAAACATAATGAAACTGGGGGCTCATTGTCCCTATGCATTTTTTCCTTACAAAGTAGATTGGACTGTATCCGTCCGCTTCAGTGTTGCTCGTACCCATGGCAATCCCGCGACGCAACTGTTCTTGCTGTGATGGAGGCTTGTAGATGTGAAAAAGAAGCGCTACCTGTATCTAGAAATTAAACTTATAGCGAATGGGCTTTGAGAGATGGGAGACACCGTTGTAAAATTTTATGAGATCCCATTTTATTTAGGACTGCTTTCTTCATAGCGAAAGACAACGTACAAGCAAGCGTAGAGCAATCTTCTAGGATGAAATTTGCTGCAAGAATGAAACTAACATTTGGACTGTATATGCGCTATAAAGTTTAATATTATCCTCCCCTTCTGTGATGAAAACCACTCCTCTCCCCCCATTATCTTTCCTGGTTTGATTTGTGCCTATGCTCAGAACAAAAACAACTAGTAGTTAAATACTACAAAGGGAATTAGGAAAGTAACAAATAATAAATTATGGAATGATTGCTGTTACCAAATATTATTTAAATTTATAATTACACATTTTTATTGACTCTGATTTGTATTATTTTTAAATGTTTATTAATTAAAACATCCCAATAGTGTCTTTATAAAACCGTGCTAAATTTAAATTTAAACCAGCTGGATGACTTTGGACAAGACACTCTCTGTGAGCCCAACTCACCCCACAGGGTTGTTGTGGTGGAGAAAATAGGAGGAAGGAGTGTTAGTTATGTTCACTGCCTTGAGTTATTTCTAAGAGTTGCTCTGGACAGAGAGATGAACAGCATATAAATTTAATAATAAAAGTTAAAGGCAGGATTAAAAAATTTAAAGTCTAAAAATGAAAAAACTAAAATAAATCTAAAAATTTAAAAAGCAGTCAAATTGCTTTGCTTTAGCAATCAAATTGTTACAGGCAACCAATTCTTTCTAAGACAGTAATTTATTTTATGTGACAATATCATTTAAAAAAGAATATAAACTTGTTACGTTTTTATCTATTTTATTAGTAGTATGCGTTCATATACTGGAACAGTGGCTCACATTCTCATACCTGTTTCTGAAAAATGCTCTGAAGAATACCCCAATATTATTTGTGCTTTTCTGATCCATTCTTGATAGTTCATAAAAGATCATGATGGGATTTGTTTATTACAACAGAAATCTGGATGTGTGGCTAATTGCTAACAAATAGTGATATTTGACACTCTGTGTGTGTGTGTGTGTGTGTGTGTGTGTGTGTGTGTCTATGGGAGAACATTTTTCATCACAAATTGGGATAATAATTCATGAAATTTCACATGGCATAGGTAACCCTATTCTGTAATACCATGTTTTAACCATTTTTAATTAAATGTTTACGCCATCTTTCACCCATGGGCTATATCTAATTTAGTCCACCCAATTTTTTAAAAAGGAATTTGAAGAATTCATCCTGGATCGGGTTTCATTCAGTTTTGTACCTTCTGTAAAACTTCTTTCTCATCATACTTTTCAACAAATAAAATTAAAAAGTAAAAGAGAAATAAAAGCATCTCATGAGGCTGCAATTCCCTTATTACAGAATTTTCAATGAATTCACCTATAAAAGAGAGAATAAAATAAAAAACATAAATATACATATATTTATTTCATATTCAGCAATTAGTTCTTTTGAAATCCAAATATTATGGGAAAATTTTGTTCAAGTGGGTACTAGATGATCCAGGCCCTACTCAATATGGTGCACATGCAGAAGAACCAAATGCTACTAACATATTAATCAAAATACAAAAGAATTGCACATGTGAAATAAGTTCTCAGAGAACTCAAATGGGAATATCTGAAGTGAATGTTTGGGGGGGACGACAAGCAAAATATAGGACTTGGTGCCTCCACTTACTTTTCCTCTAGATGGCACAGATAAAACTTGATTATTTCTAACTGTAGCCTAGCCGAGAAAGAGGACAGAGAGAGCAGTCTCAATACAACCACCTTTGCTGCTTGTCATGCCCTTGACAGCTTCATGAGTCCAGACAAAACAGTACATTGTCCAAGCAAAAAAAACTGGAAGCAATAGCACTTAGACCACTTTACAGTACTTTACAGCCCCAACAATCTGGCTCTTCAAATGAGAATCAAACTGCCAAACTGCAGGCAGCCGGCAGTCAGCAGATCTGGCGTGCAGTACTGCATTCTAACCACTGCACCACTACAGCTCAAGCAGTTGCTTCTTGCCAATTTCTCCATTGCTGGGTTGGCTTCTGTTTTTGCACAATATGCTATCCCACTTTGTCATTGTTTATTGATTTAACCCAGTTGCCTGACTTCTCATTGTACAATTAGGTGTTAACTAATCCAACAGGGAAGGGATATGTATGCAATAGCCAAAATGCTTTTGTGAATCTAGCCTGGGGGAGGCTTTGCATTATTCAAGCGATTCAGTAAACATGGTCCACCGTATCAAGCAAATATAGTACAAATCTCTGGTACCTAATTTTAACCCAACATGCCATCTTCCAGATGGCATTTTGGAGAGGAGTCCCTCTTGTTTTAGAGGTCCGAATTTGACAATCACAAGACTTTAACCGCAACTAACCCGCTAAATTTCACGGCCAACCGCTTTTCAGGACCTTTTACTCAGACTACCCTCATTTCCCATCATGCTTTGAAGGAGAATGAGCTGCCCCAGCCAATTTGAATAAAGAGTTTTCGCGCCCTTTTCAGACAGGGGACGCACTGCGCTCCTTTTGATTTAGGAATTTGCCGGTAGGAGGTAGAAGAGGAATAAGAGATATTTTGTTCTTTGGGGAAACTCCGGTCACATGGATGATCTCTTGCAAGTGCTTCTTTTCTTCCCTGAGGAATTCTCCAGCGCTTAATCTTTATTCACAGCCGAGACGACTCTTTCCCTCCAAAATCGCATTCGGGCGAGTAAACTTCGGAAGGGATTTTTTTCGCTGTCCCTTTCGATGCGCTGCCTTCTTCTTCCAGGCTTGACAAGCAAATTCAGTCAGCGGAGCCGCACCTCTGCTCCCGCCCAACCCGATGGACTGGAGGCTGCGCGCTTTTCATCTGTTTTCTGCAAAGAAGGCTTCTGCTTCTTGAGCTCTTGAATCCCTCAGTTGTGTCCCGGTGATGGAATATTTTTGTCCTTGTGTTTACTCGCCTCCGTTATAAAATGGACCCTGGGTATTTCTGAAAGCTCTTGCATCAAATTGACGTCATGCCAAGTTGTAGTCTTCGGTTAGGTACAGTCTTGTGAAAAAGTAAGTAAGCCCCATGTCAAGTTCTTTCTTTTCTAACGTGTACACTTCAGTGTTATATCTTAATTCAAACATTATGTACCAGTGCTACTATTGAACAAAGAAACTGAACATTTCTTTGCAATCCTTTATTCAACAAATTAACAGCCACCATTTCTTTCTGTACAAAAAGTAACCCTTGACTCTAATACCTGGTAATAGCTTTCAAACAGGTATTATAATTGTCTATCAGTCTTACACTGACTGGAAGGATCTTTTTTCTCTTACAGCCATTTGTTGGTGGATCTACTGTAATGTTGTGGATCATTGTCATGTTGCAAGGTCCGCTTTTGATTGAGTTTCAGACTTCCAATAGATGGACTCAAATTATCATCAAGCACTCTCTGTCACAGTGAAGAAATAATAGTGCATAATATGGTGGTGAATTGTCCAGGCACTGATGCAGCAAAGTAGCCCCAAACCATAACATTTCCACCACCATGGAATCAGGTGAAATGCTGTCTTTGGTTTTTACCAAACATGTTTTTTGGTATTAGGGACAAATGCTACAACTCTGTCTTTGTCTCATCTGTTAAGAGCACATTGTTCCAGAAGTCCTGGTCTTTGTCTAGGGCCGTGATGGTGAACCTATGGCACACGTGCCCGAAGTGGCACACAGAGCCATGTCACCCGTTCCTCTTCTGGATTTCTGGCGCACATGCAGCACGATGATCACCTGGCCCTTTTGCGTGCCAGAAACTAGAAGTGCTGGTCTTCCGTTTTCCTGCATGAGCATGTACACTGGCCAGCTGATCGTCATGTGCGATGCACACCAGAAACCTGGAAGAGTAGCTGGCTGAAACCGGAAGTTCAGTAGCTGAAACCGGAAGTTCATTTTCAGGCACACGCATGTGCCCTGGCCAGCTTCTATTCCAGGTTGCGGCCCAGATACGTGCGGAATATAAATTAAGTAACTACATGTTGTATAAATATAGGTAGGTAGTCCTTGACTTACAAGTTCATTTAATGACCATTCAAAGTTACAACGGCAATGAAAAGAGTGACTTATGACTGTTTTCCACACTTACAACCATCGCAATATCCTGATGGTCACGTGATCAAAAATCAGACGCTTGGCAACTGACTCATATTTATGACATTTGCAGTGTCCCAGGGTCATGTACAAAAAGGTTGCAAAATGGGACAAAATTCGCTTAACAACTGTCTCACTTAAGAACAGAAATTTGGGGCTCAGTTGTGGTCATAACTAGAGGACTGTCTGTACATACTTTAGATTCCCCTTCCTCCATAACTTTCAGACTTGGAGACAGATTTCATTGATCTTTCATGGCTGGAAGTGTGTATCAAAGGCTTTTTAAGGTTAAAATTTAAGAATAAAACAATGTAAGGATAAAAATGAAATAGTAATTGTTAATGTGTTCGTTACATTTAGTGGACAGTAAATGTTTGTAAGTAAAAAATATGAACCAATAACCCCCATTTGTATTTCTGGTTATTTTTCCTTCAATTTTCTGCACTTTCAAATAACTTTAAACTTTTTAAGTCTGTTGCAGAAATAATTATATAATGGTCATGATATTAATTGGTCATGATATTAAGAACATTGTGATATTCTTCAAGTAACTGCCTCCCAGAGTTGTAGGTGCTCCATCACTGGAAGCTTTCAAGGGGGAAAAAAATGGACAACCATTTGTCCAAGATGAGGACTCCTGCTTTGGGCAGGAGGTTAGACTATAACACTCCAAGGTCCCTTCCAACCACATGATTCTATTATTCTTAGTACAGAACAGAATGGGACTTTTAGTCTCTGAGTTTTCATTCTCCTCGGAAGTTTCTCCTCGGGCGATTCTTCCTCCCCCCCCCCCCGACTTATCTCCTCAGCTGGCATGCCTCCAGTCATTTGACCTGGGGAATAGGCCACCGGCCTCTTCGTCTCAGACCCTTCCACACAGTCCATTCGCAGAAAGAGGGTTTGTCCTGGGTGTTCTGCCCTCTGTGACAGTTTGCCCCCAACCAATTGGCTAGAGTGGGTGTAATAGAAATCCAGCCAAATGAGAGGTGTAAAAGAATTTGCCAGAATGCCTGACTTCCTTTCTTCCTCTCTCTCCCACCCACCCCCACCCCCAACCCAATACCGGGAGGAACAGTTGGTTTAGTCGGAAGTAAGTCTCACTAAATTCAATGCTAGGATTTAAATCCAGCGAAAGGAAAGAGGTGTAAAAGAATTTGCCAAAATGCCTGACTTCCTTCCTTCCTCCCTCTCTCTCTCTTCCAACCAATACAGGGACACTGTTACTGAGCGGGCTAAAAGCCTCCTTCCCTCCCTCCCTCCCTCCCTCCCTCTCTCCCTTCAACCAGTTAGTTAACCAAGTCTGGAAGGGTCCAATAGAAGAGAATTTTTCCTTCTTCCTTCCTTCCTTCCTTCCTTCCTTCCTTCCTTCCTTCCTTCCTTCCTTCTTTCCTTCTTCCATCCATCCATCCACCCACCCACCCACCATAACAGCATAACATGGCAACTGAATTTATCTGTTTAACATTAAAAGAGATATTTCTTCAGTCAGATTGCCATTGTCTTTTCCACTTGA
Source organism: Ptyas mucosa (assembly GCA_012654045.1). Lineage (NCBI taxonomy): Eukaryota > Metazoa > Chordata > Lepidosauria > Squamata > Colubridae > Ptyas > Ptyas mucosa. The sequence goes on from WNWU01000072.1 coordinate 1,904,791, forward strand.
ATTTGTAAATACCTCTAGGTTATGAAGCAGCATAGCATGCTTATGAATTTTGACTATATTATGCTGACTCAAATATTTAAGAAATTATTTCTCAAAAAGATAAATTTCATCCTTTAAACTTTAACTTGAAATTATGTATATGGTTCTGGTGCCAGTTGTGCCTTAGCAGCATATAAATACTGGAGTTATCATTACTAAAGTATCTCCAGTATCAATTGTGCTGTTGAAGTAAGGCTGTTCTATTCTTCAGCAAGTCTCTTGAAGTAGATTGGTCATTGTAATCAAGAGTTGTGGAATACATGGATTAGGACAGATCATCTTGAGAAGTTCTGCCTGATTGGACCAAAGATAAGGCTCACTAGATCTAGTCTGCAAAATTTCAAATGACCATGAGATGGCAGCAAAGAGTTTTAAGTACTTTAATGCATTCTATGAGTCTAGACCCGTGATGGCGAACCTATGGCACGGGTGCCACTGGTGGCACGCGGAGCCATATTGGTGGGCACGCGAGCTGAGCTCTGGCACTCATGCATGCGCCAGCCAGCTGATTTTCAGACCTTCTGGGCCCACCAGAAATCAGGAAACACACTGTTTCCGGCCTTCGGAGGACCTCTTGGGGGGGGGAGGCTATTTTTGCCCTCCCCAGGCTCCTAGAAAGGCTCTGGAGCCTGGAGAGAGCAAAAAATGGGCCTACTGGGCCCACCGTGCCATCATGTGCCAAAAACTGGGGGAGCACGGGGAGGGTGAGGCACATAGAATTATGGATGTGGGCATGCGTGCGTGTGACCCCACCGCGCTCCCCCCGCTTTTGGCACACGATGGCAAAAAGGTTAGCCATCATTGGTCTAGACGTATGATGGCAAACCTATGGCACGCGTGCCAGAGGTGGCATGCAGAGCCCTCTGCTGGCATGCGTGCCGTCACTCCAGGTCAGATCTCCATGGCGTTTCTTTTGTGAGCTTTTGTTTCCCTGCAAATGACGAAACAGAAGTTCACAAAAGAAAAAAAAATTACCTCTTGCCACATTCCTGGTGTTGGGATGCCCCGCCTCCCTGGCCAGCTGGTCTTGGGGTCTCTGCTGTGCATGTCTACCTTTCAGTTTGGGCATGCGTGCACATGCAGTTTGGGCACTCGGTGTCTAAAAGGTTCGCCATCACTGGTCTAGACTTTTGCAACCTATTTCTGATAGCCCTACCAGTAACCTTCAAGATTGACTTTGCCCTGCTTGCCTTCATACTTTCCACAAGAACTTTAAATTGAGGGAAAGTATTTATCACATTGTCATCAAAAATCAGAGATAGAATATCATTTTAAATCAGAGAATGGAATGTATTCTGAGTAAACAAATGAGGCTGGCACTGTAAGCCAGAAATAGATATGCACCAAATTAATGGGTTCCCACTGTTTTCATATAACTTGTAAAATAATTCACATTCATTTCTTGTTAATTTATGTAGGTATCACTTAGTCATTTTTAACACACTTTACAGTGTCTATGTATCCCCTATGGAAATTATAAATGACATGTCTTATTACATAAATCTCTACATAGGTTTAATAGCAGGTAATAAATACAAAAGAGAACTACATTTACACTACTGTACTTACACTGAAAAAATGAAGTACAATATTGCCAACATTCTAAGTAGAACCAAAGAGAACAGAAAATACTTGTGTGGAGGGGAATAATAAATAAAAATGTCAATATCAATAAATCTCCAAAGTCAATATCACCACATCTTGCCAGAGACTGCTTCCATGAGCAACAAATGATGATGACTGTTGGAAAAATAAGTTGAGACATGAAGAATAAGGGAATTGATTGAATTCTTTACAACAGAACTGAATAACCTGTGAACATCCAGGTCTTAATAATAATTCTGATTATCCTAAACCATTAGCTGTAATGGCTGGAGCTGAGGCCAATGATATTTTATCCCTAAATTTACCCTAATTGTCATTTCAGTAACAAAAATCTAAAAAAAATTCTAAGCGACAAACAAGAATTTTGCTCTTTTTCAATTATAATTGCTTATTTATTTATCACATTTATATGGCCATTCACATCCCCAAGAAGAGACAGGATGACATACAACTTTATACTTTATACTTCATACAATCTTTCTTTAAAAATTGTATCATTTGGTCCTGTTCATCTGGATTTGTTTTGATGGTTGCATAATAGTAGCTCTTTTTGTTTCTGTGATATTGATGGTAAAAATCTCGGGTGATCTCATTCTTTCAAAACAATAGCATTCAATTTTTTCCTCAGCTGAAACGGTCCTAGAACTTAGTAAACGAAATCCATCTTTGAGTAAGATATCAATCAGTAGTCCGAGAACATTAGCTCCATTAAACAGCTTCCTCGTATCAGGTTTTATAGAAACATATCTGTCAAAGGAAAAGAGATAAATACGTTAGTATTAATTTATTAAGCATTTTCAATGCACTTACTTTTTATTACACTATTGCTGTTCTGTATATTTTCACAAATAAATCAGTTTAGAAAAGCCTAACAATTTGAATAGCTGAACAATATAGGTAAAACTCGAAAAATTAGAATATCGTGCAAAAGTTCATTTATTTCAGTAATGCAACTTAAAAGGTGAAACTAATATATGAGATAGACTCATTACATGCAAAGCAAGATAGTTCAAGCCTTGATTTGTCATAATTTTGATGATTATGGCTTACAGCTCATGAAAACCCCAAATTTACAATCTCAGAAAATTAGAATATTACATGAAATCAATAAAACAAGGATTGTACGTAGAACAATATTGGACCTCTGAAAAGTATAAGCATGCATATGTACTCAGTACTTGGTTTGGGCCCCTTTTGCATCAATTACTGCCTCAATGCGGCGTGGCATGGATGCTATCAGCCTGTGGCACTGCTGAGGTGTTATGGAAGACCAGGATGCTTCAATAGCGGCCTTCAGCTCTTCTGCATTGTTCGGTCTTATGTCTCTCATCTTTCTCTTGGTAATGCCCCATAGATTCTCTATGGGGTTCAGGTAAGGTGAGTTTGCTGGCCAATCAAGCACAGTAATCCCATGGTCATTGAACCAGGTTTTGGTACTTTTGACAGTGTGGGCAGGTGCCAAGTCCTGCTGGAAAATGAAGTCAGCATCCCCATAAAGCTCGTCTGCAGAAGGAAGCATGAAGTGCTCCAAAATCTCCTGGTAGATAGCTGTGTTGACCCTAGACTTAATGAAGCACAGTGGCCCAACACCAGCAGATGATATAGCTCCCCAAATCAACACAGATTGTGGAAACTTCACACTGGACTTCAAGCATCTTGCAGTGTGTGCCTCTCCATTCTTCCTCCAGACTCTTGGAGGAAGTCCTTGGTTTTCAAATGAGATGCAAAAGTTGCTCTCATCAGAAAAGAGGACTTTGGACCACTGAGCAACAGACCAGTTCTTTTTGTCTTTAGCCCAGGTAAGACGCTTCTGACATTGTTTGTTGTTCAGGAGCGGCTTGACAAGAGGAATATGACATTTGAAGCCCATGTCCAGGATCTGTCTGTGTGTGGTGGCTCTTGATGCACTGACTCCAGCCTCAGTCCACTCCTTGTGAAAGTCCCAACACTTTTGAATGACCTTTTCCTGACAATCCTCTCCAGGCTGAGGTCATCCCTACTGCTTGTGCACCTTTTTCTTCCACACTTTTCCCTTCCACATAACTTTCTATTAATGTGCTTTGATACAGCACTTTGGGAACATCCAACTTCTTTTGCAATTACCTTTTGAGGCTTTCCCTCCTTATGGAGGGTGTCGATGGTTTTCTGCACAACTGTCAGGTCAGTAGTCTTTCCCATGATTGTGATTCCTACTGAGCCAGACTGAGAGACCATTTAAAGGCTCAGGAACCCTTTGCAGGTGTTATGGCTTAATTAGCTGATTAGAGTGGGACACTTTGAGCTTAGAATATTGAACCTTTTCACAATATTCTAATTTTCTGAGATTGTGAATTTGGGGTTTTCATGAGCTGTAAGCCATAATCATCAAAACTATGACAAATCAAGGCTTGAACTATCTCGCTCTGCATGTAATGAGTCTATCTCATATATTAGTTTCACCTTTTAAGTTGCATTACTGAAATAAATGAACTTTTGCACGATATTCTAATTTTTCGAGTTTCACCTATATATTTATCTTAGAAAGCAGAACCAACTTGATTTACATCTGTATATTATTTATCTTAATTGGATAATATGTACAAAACCCATTATTTATTTTAGCAAGTGTTTTAGAACAGGCAAAGTTCTAATATCTTGCTTTAAAACCTCTAGCCACAGGGACCTTAAAGGTTATTACTGTTTATGATCGCAATGATTTAGATGATAATATAGTCAAAAAGAAATAACAATGGATCTAATGGCATTTTATCCATCAGAGATGGGGAATTTGCAAACCTAATATCTCCAGCTCCTAATTTTGAAACCCTCATTCAAAACACATTATATCTTTGGTAAGTGATATGTCCTCCTCTAGAGCCTGTTTAGGAGAGATAACATTCCCATTTACTTTTGGCTGCAACCCTATGCACTGTTTGTCTCACCATTGCCTGTCATACTTCCCATCCAAATGCAGCTTTTGATAAATTCTGCTGGCAGACCTATTTAATTCCTTTTTGCCGTATTATCTATCTACAGGACAACCTTTTTATATATGACAAAATTTCTTTTTTTCTTTCACATTCTTACTGTAAGAATAACTTTAAAGTTAATCTGGCAAGTAGTTGATTTATTAAGTTGTTTTGTAGATGCTACTCAGAATGCTAAGCGAATTTATTGATTTCTTATCTGCTCATATGAGTGCAAGGGCAAAACAGTGATAGCTGTGCTAATATCAAATTTGTTCATAGAAATATAAGAATCTTGGTTCATTTTTATATCAGTGTTATTAGAGAACTAAGAAAATTGGCTAATGTACTTAATTTCACGACACAGTCAACATGACCATGACCATATAGAAACATTTTGCATATTTTTGAAATAGGAAAAAATGATGGAAATGAATTCTCTCACACACAAACTTCTTTTTCTCATCTAGGATTAAGTTCATACTCTTTCTTCTCCTGCTCCTAACAAGGATCACCTTTAAGACTGAGTTATCAGAAACTTTTTGCCCCTTTTCTCTATCTCTAGAAGTATACTGATTCTTCCACTGTTACACTGACTTCACAAACAGAGGTAAGGCTTCTATGTGATGTGGCATTAGGGGCCCTTGAAAAGCAAATAACTTATCTCTTGGAATGAGTTGCTATCTTCTCAGTTGTAAAGGAGAATAAGAGCTGATAACAAAACATTTGTCCTGGGCCTTAAGTTCCAGTATCACATTAGAAGACCTCTTCTACTTTTGGAGAACATCAGGTAGGTGCAAATTTTGGTTTGATTTATGCTACCTCTAAGTTTACTTGATTTGAAAATGATTTTTACAGCCTAACTAAAATTCCATTATATATGTCAGCATGTTTTCTATTCCCTGAATTCCTATTTACCCTCAGAATTCATTAGTAATTACTTGTCATTTAAAGTAAGGATTTGGAAATTTCCAAGCTTTAGAAATTCACAAGATATTTTTTAAAAACCGCTTGGATTTTCACTATAGAACATGTTCCTTTCCCTCCATCTTGCAAATATGCTTCTTGAATCCACTGACTCAGCTGGAATCTCAGGTTATGCTTGATTCCTTTCAGTAAGAGGTTAAACATTTCATTCATCATAATCATCATCATAACTTTATAGATGAATATCTGGTAGGCAGATTTTTTTTTCCTATTTTCCTCCCCAAAAACTAAGCTGCGTCTTATACTCCAGTGTGTCTTATACTCTGAAAAATATGGTACTTCTACGTAACTCTACCTGTTCCATTGAGAACCAAGAATCTATAAAATATTTCTATGGTGACAATACAGAAATAATTTCAAAAATACCTTGCAACAGATTGATCGCTGTAGGTGATGCCACACTGGAAGACAAGATCATGATGAGAAGGCCTCTCCAAAGAAAGGGGAGACAGTGACTGCTGAGAAGGGACACGATGACTTTTCCAGCTCATTCCTACAAAATTTTCTGCAAAGGTTGTGATCCGGTCAGCCAGTTTATCAATAGTAATGCTGCAGGAACCAAATATGCGGAAAAAGCCCTGCATTTCCTGGAGCAAGAATCGTATTTCTAAGATCTCTGGTTTGGGTTTCAGCAAATTTTCCTGATGTAGGAGATCAGCCACAGAATAAAGTTCATAGAAATCAGCTTCTCTCTGCAATCTCTTGTAGTCTGTGAAGTCACTAGGTAGGGCAAGCTGGAGCGTTCTTAAGCTATCCAAAATATAGCTGAACAGAACTCCATCACGGTCCACAAAATACTGGCCATTTAGCAACTTAAATTCAGGATCATTGCCATTCAACATTCTTGCCAATCTTGACTCAGGGAACCTTCGTAGTGTAGAAGGCCTTGTGGTAAATTTAAGCCCACCCACATTTAAAACAATTACATCTTGATTACTCATCCTCTTCTTCCCAGGAAAATTGAGTTGGCAGTAGATATATCCCAATATTATACAAATTTATGCAAAAAACCCCCACCCCTAAATCAATTTCTGCTTATACTTACAGTAAAATTTCAGAAGCATAGGATTGCCCAGCAACAAAAACAACATATGTACACATTGCATTGTTTACAGGATTGGTTTCCTGGGCACTTTGTAACTAAACTGTTTAAAAAGACAGCAGAAGCCTCACGACTGGTATTTCAGGAAGTTGCTGGAGATTTGCCACTCTACAATGTTTATTTCCCCCCTGAAAAAAAAAGATAGTCGTTTTGGTGTAGCCTTGATGTAATTGTTAAGGATAAAAGCTAGAAACTGGGAGATAGAACAAAGTCCTGCCTTAGGCACATAATCAGCTGGATGGCCTTGGGCCAGTCACTCTTTCTCCGCTCTAGGAAGAAGGCAATGGCAAACTACTTCTGAAATCTTGCCAGGAAAACTGCAGGGACTTGTCTAGGCAGGCATCAAGACTCAACACTGACTTGAAGACACAAAAAAAAAAAAGTCATGGAAAATTCAACCTTAATCTATACTTCTGCCTACAGTCCAGATACCTCATGACTGGCGTTGTTTAAAAATGTGTTTATTTGCTGAATTGCTGGATCTTTTCTTGATTACTTTCCAAACCCAAATAATCTTATTCTTGTTACTCTACAAGAATCACAATTCTATACATTTTGCTGGTCTCAAAAGCAAATAATCATGCTTTTAAAATTCAGAACTGGAGTTTCATAATATAGCAATAGTGATTGCATTTTACGCTATCTAAACAATACTACAGGCCATATCTTTGTTTTTTGAATCTGGTAGCTATTTGTTATCCATCAAGGCAAAGATTTGACTTGGAAGTTCAATTCAGATTTAATGATCCAACTTTTGTTCTGAATTTAAATCAATTTGGCAAAAGGATACATTATTAAATATAAAAAATAATAATTTGGCAATGTGTATTTCTTTTTTTTTTTTATTAAAAAGTTTTACAAAAAGAAGATTACAAGCATTTTCTTCCCACCCACCCCTCCCTCTCCTTACCAACCCCCCTCCCTCCCTCCCTCCCTTGGCTTCCCGGGATTAGCTCAGGGTACAACATGTACAAACATACAAAGCTATAATTAACTAACCATATAAAATTTCATTAATAACCTTGATCTTTAACTTCTGGTAAAAAATAAAAAGTAACTAAAGTAATATGACTATCTCTACTGCATATATCATTCATAAGCTAACTGAAAACTCTTATTTCGATATTTATTTTGAATATAGTCTATCCATCTTCTCCATTCCTTTAAATATCTTTCGTTCGAAAAATCCTTAAGATATGCGGAGATTTTCGCCATTTCTGCCAAATGCACAACCTTTAATGTCCATTCCTGAATCGAAGGTAGTTCTTGTTTCTTCCAGTACTGTGCCACAAGTAGTCTTGCCGCTGTTATTAAATTTAAAATCAACTTAATTTCTAATCCAGTACAGTCTGTTATAATACCTAACAAAAAAAATTGTGGCGTGAATTTAATCCTTTTCTTTAATATATTTTGAATTATCCACCAAATTCTTATCCAAAACGCCTTAATACTTTTACGTGACCACCATATGTGGAAATACGTAGCATCTTGATATCCACATCTCCAACATTTGGGCTGAATATTTGGGTACATACAAGCTAATTTCTTAGGGTCCAAATGCCATCTATAAAACATTTTATAAAAATTTTCTCTTAAATTTTGAGCCTGCGTAAATTTTACATTTCTGACCCATATATTTTCCCATGTTTCTAACGTTATTATTTCCCCTACATTTTGTGCCCATTTTATCATACAATCCTTAACTAATTCTGTCTCTGAATCTATTTCCAATAGTGCGCTATATAACCTTTTTATGTGCATTCGGCTCTGATCTCTTATTTGCTTAATCAAATTCTCTTCACATTGTAAAATACCCTTTTTTTGGTCTTCCTTCCATCTGGCCTGTAGCTGGCCATATTGAAACCAGGTCTTAATTATTCCTTGATCTTTTAATTGTTGTATAGTTTTCAACTGAAACCCCTGTCCTACCTTCTCCAAGAGTTGCTTATATGAAATCCCATCTTGCTTTTGTTCTATATTTATATTTTCAATCGCATGTCTGGGTATTGCCCAAATTGGTATTTTATCATTTAATTTATAACTATACTTCTTCCACACACATAACAAGGAACTTCTCAATATATGACTCTTAAAAATATTATCTACCTTTTTATCATACAATAAGTATGCATGCCAGCCAAAAACCAGGCCATACCCTTCAACATTTAATATCCTGTCCTCTGTTAAATTAATCCAATCACTAAGTAATGATAAAGCAGCTGCCTCATATTAAAGCCCCAAATTAGGCACCTTAAGTCCACCTCTTTCTCGGGCATCTTGCATTATTTTCTGTTTAACTCGAGGTTTTTTCCCTGCCCAAACAAACTTATTTATACCTTTTTGCCATTCTTTAAGTATTTTATCAGTTTTAAGTATTGGTATTGTTTGAAAAAGGAACAAAAACCTTGGTAAGAGATTCATTTTTATGGCAGCTATCCTTCCTAACAATGACAATTGTAACTTACTCCAATTTTGAATCTCTAATTGCATCTTTTGCCACAATAGTTCATAGTTATGGTGATATAATTTAGAGTTATTTGTCAGGATATTTATTCCTAAATACTTGACCTTTTTGACTACTTCAAATCCTGTTTGCTTCTCCATTTCTTGTTTTTGTTTAACAGTCATATTTTTAGCTATTATCTTTGTTTTGGCTGCATTTATTTTAAAGCCAGATATTAATCCATACTCTTTAATAATTTCCATTAAAACTCTAACCGATTGTAACGGTTGGGTTAAGGTAACAACCAGGTCATCTGCAAATGCACGCAGCTTATATTCATGATTTGTAATCTGTATTCCTTTTATTTCTTCTGAATCTCTTATATTGTTCAACAAAATTTCCAATGATAAAATAAATAATAATGGAGACAAAGGGCATCCTTGCCGTGTACCTTTTTCTATTAAAAAATTATCAGTTAAGCCTCCATTAACTATTATTTGTGCTGTTTGTTTCTGATATATAGCCTTTATTGATTGCGTAAAAGTGTCACCAAACTGCATTCTGTCAATTAATTTTAATAAAAACTTCCAGTTAAGCCGATCAAATGCTTTTTCCGCATCTAAAAAAATTATACCTGCAGGGACCTGGTTGTTCCTTTCCAAATATTCCAATACATTAACAATATGTCTTACATTATTTTTCAATTGTCTGCCAGCTATAAAACCCGTTTGATCATGATGTATTATTTGTTGCAGTACTTTCATCAATCTATTTGCCAACACTTTAGTAAATATCTTATAATCCGTATTTAACAATGAGATAGGCCTGTAATTTTTAGGCTCTATATGGTCCTGACCTTCCTTTGGTATTAATGATATAAAGGCTGCTTTCCATGAGGGGGGAACCTTTCCTCCCTGTTGCAAGTATTAAATAATACTTTCATTGGTTCAGCCATTTCTTCATATAAATTTTTGTAATAGACCGCAGTCAGGCCGTCAGTTCCAGGGGCCTTACCCATCTTTAAATCTTTAATTGCAGACATAATTTCCTCCAAGGTAATTAACCGAGTTAACATATCCCTTTGTTCCTGTGAAACTGGCTTCAAATTTTGTTTCTTAAGAAATCTATCAATATCCATATCCTGAATCCTATCTGCCTTGTATAGTTCTGAATAATATTCTGTAAATGACTTCTTAATTAATTCTTGCTGAAAGACCTCCTTTCCCTTATATTTAATTTTTTCAATTGTTCTCTGAGTTTGTTTCTTTCTAAGCATATAAGCCATCCATCTTCCAGGCTTGTTAGCATTACAAAATGTATTATATTTAGCATATTGTAAATTAGTTGCTGTTTGATCTGCTATCAACATTTTAAATTGTTCTTTCAGCAAATTAATAACCTCTTTAACTTTAGTATCCCTTGGGTTTTTTATCAAAAGCTGTTCTTTTTTCTTTTTCTTTTTCAATGTGTATTTCAACAGTTGGACTACAGTATAGTGCTATAGCATACAGACTCATCTCGGTGCACACTCTGCATTTGTGTACAATCCTTTCCCTAGCTAGTTTAGGGAACAATATGTTATTGTGATTAAGGATATTAACATCTAATTGAGATGAAGGTTAACATTTTACTCAACCATAAAGCTCATTAAGAGAGACTCAGACCTCTGAATTATCTACTTTGTTGTTAAAAGAAAAAAATTAATGGAAGCCAAATATATTGAGGTACAGTATAAGAGATTTCTCTAATCAATTTGCCACAAATTTTATTTATAAAAGGGTTCATTAGACACTCTTTCATGGAAGCATAAATTGTTTATTACAGTAACAGAGGAAGTACCCTGTTTCCCCCAAAATAAGACATTCCCTGATAATAAGCCCAATCGGGCTTTTGAGCGCATGGCAATAAGGCCAAGTGCTTATTTCAGGGTTTAAAAAAATATAAGACAGGGTCTTATTTTGGGGAAAATACGGTAAATAAAACCTAAATAGGGTTTACAACAAATTTAGGGATGATTTTTTTCATAAAAACACCCTTCAAAAGAGTACAAATAAATCAATATTTATTTGGTCAACAAGCAAAATGTAAAAACAAAGTGAAGCAAATAAATACAATAATATACTTAACAGAATAAATCACAGGGCGTTCTTTGTTACAATGACAATACAGTTGTTACCTGGGTGATAAATCTAAAGCATTAATAGGTATAAAATAAAAATAAACTGATACGATCCTTTGTTGAAAATCAGTTTAGCTAACAATTAATATTCCATACCATACTAAATGTGGTCTTAGGGATTTATTTAACAGGTGTACGCAAATTTCTATAGTTTCTGGGGCTTCCATCCAGTTAACAAGTGCAATTACATTAATTTTCCATTTAATCGCATCTCGGAATAGTTATTTTCAAGACTTCAACGGTAAATTGTTTCAGTTCTTACATGTTTCTAAGATGTTCATAGTTAATTTGGGGATGCTGTTAACTTTCTAATCATGAGTCTATCTCTAGCCTTTCAGAACAGCAAAGAGGCTGTGGTGTATACTTATACCAAGGAACTAGAACTACTAAAATGGATTTCTGTTTTCTACAAGGAAAGTCAATGGTGAAACCAGCAGGATGTCAGAAGTTGCTCCTACTCCCACTGCTTTTTTGCCTGCCTGTGATCATTCTATTTCTCTGTTTAGATAAGGAAATATCTCTGAAACAATGAGCAAAAAAGTTGTGGGTTGTTTAGTCACCATTTTATGTACTGTAGTGTTCATCACAGTTGATGAAATTCACTACATACGAACTACACTAGTGATACTTTAGTTATGTCTTGTCTGAAAAAATTAAGCAGCTACATCATTTCCTAAGTTTGCATGGTTGCCTTCCATAGGTGAATTGTGATCCTTCAGGGCAAAAAAACATTGAGTTTAAGGAGTTGAAGACAGGTGCCACGGATGTCTGTGTCAGATATATACTGATGGTCGTGCTCATTCAGTCTATGCGGAAGTTATTTAGGCCATACAGTTTCAGGTTTAAAAGTTATTTTATTATTTACAAATATACAATAATGAACAGGGTGTCCTGCTGCATTTATTACCCTAACTGTATGACTCAGAGGTTGAGAGGGAGAGAAGTTCACTGTTGTCTTGCAGAGATGGATGGGAAGAAATTAGGGAAGATATCCAATTGATTTGTGGGTATGACTCCAATAAGGGAGTTCATTGGTTTATACAGTCACATGGGATGTCTGTAGACTTAGAAGACTTAACCCCTTCTGGTGCCTGGGGCATCATACGTAGGCAATATCTGACAGACCCCTTCTATTGCCAAGTGTGATGGAACAGTGCTCAAAGATAATAATAAACAAGTATAAGAAAAATAAATTATAAGTACGGTCCAACTGATTTGCAGTGGTTCCAATGTGTTTCACAAGGTACAGGTTTAGTTAAGAAATCAGCAATTTGATCCTTGGTATCGCAATAAACAAATTCAACAAAACCCCTTTTAACTAGGTCTCTCACATTTTTATAACGTATATCAATATGGCGAGATCTGAAGCTGACATCATCCCTGACCGAAGAGGCTATGACGGACTCATTGTCCTCGTGGAGAGTGATAGGTAGTGAAGGTTGTGTCCAAATGTCTGAAACTAATTCATATATCCATGTGAGAAGTGTGCAAGCGTCAGAAGCACTGGCATATTCAGCTTCGGCCGTGGAATTAGCAATGAAGTTTTGGCGACAAACGCGCCAATCTATGGGGCAACCATTTAGGAAGTATATAAAGCCTGATGTGCTTTTTCTTGATTTTTCATCCCCTGCCCAATCGGCATCTGAATAACAGGTAAGTTTTGGGGTTACCCCTTCATCAGGTTCTAATAATAAGACCATATCTTTTGTATTATGCAAATATCTGAGTAACCTTTTCATAGCAACCCAATATTGTTCTTTAGGCTCATCTACTTGTCTAGATAAGAGATTTGTACTTAATGATAGATCGGGTCTACTCCATCTGCTGATATAAAGGAGTGATCCTATGATGGATTGATATTGAGTTTTATCATGATGCTTGTTACCATCTAGATAAGCAATTTTATTATAGTCAGTGCGCATGGGTGTATCTGTGGGGTTGCAGTTTTCCATGCCACATCTTTGTAGCAGGTCTTCAATCTTATCCTTTTGTGAGAAGCAAAAACCTCTATCAGTTTTAAAAATTTGTACACCCAGATATTGGTCTATATGACCTAAGGTCTTTAAATTAACATGTTCTCTTAATTTGTTTGCAAATTGTTTGCTGGATTGTTCGTTGGGCCCGATATAAATCAAATCATCAACATAGATTAAAATAATTTCTTTTCCCCCTTCATAAGGTTTTGTCATTACGCACTGGTCAGATCGAATTTGATTATACCCCATTGATTTTAAAGTTTTGGTAAGGCAGTCAAACCAGAGCTTGCCCGATTGTTTTAAGCCGTATAACCCTTTGTGTAGCCTCCATGTTTTTCCGAACTCAACTTGGAACCCTGGTGCCCCATTGACATAAATTTCCTCCTCTAATGGTGCATGGAGGTATGCGGTTTGGACATCAAATTGATAGACTTCTTGATTTGAGATAATGGCTGAAGTCAGTGCCGTTTTTACGCTTTCTGGTTTTACTGTGGGGGAGTAAGTTTCATCATAATCTTCGGGAAAGCGTTGGGCAAAACCTTGGGCTACGAGGCGTGCTTTGTATAGATATGTGTTGTCAGGGAGTGTTTTAATTTTGTAAACCCATCGAGTGCCAATTGGGTGTTTGTGTTGTGGAGGTGTTGTTTTTGTGAATACTTTTAAATTTATTAAACAGTCCATTTCTTTGGACATAGCGTCCCACCATTTTAATTGTTCTGATTCCGGTAATTGGAGCATGTGTTTAAAATTTTTTGGAGTGATGGGTATTTGGTTTGTCTGTGTCACATTGTTCACGTCAAATCTTTTAGGTGGGATGCCTTGTGTAATTCGTTTGGATTTTCTGATTGGTAGTTGTGTATCTGTGTTGTTTGTTCGAGGTGTAACTTTTGGTGTTGTTGTTTGTACATGTTGAATTCTCTGTGGTGTATCTGATGTATTTGTTTCTTGGGTTAATACGTATGAGTCATTTGAGTGTATTTTGGTCCAGTTGTGGTTTTCTATGAATGTGGCTGAACGGGAAATTATTACTGTGTTGTTGTTTTTTATGAATCGATATGCTTTCGAACCTGGTGCATATCCTACGAAACGTAATTTTTTGGACACCTCATTCCCCTTCCGTCTGAGTGGTTTGGGGATATTGACATATGCAAAGCAGCCAAAAACGCGAAGATGTGTGAGGTGTGGTTGAGTGCCATATACAAGAAAATAGGGCGTTTGGTTGATAACCTTATTCCATGTGCGGTTAAAAGTGTAATTGACATATGCAAGGGCTTCTGCCCAATAGCTAGGGGGTACATCAGCATCTAACATGACGCTGCGCATCATGGTCTGTAATATTCCATTTTTTCTTTCACAAATCCCGTTCTGCTGGGGGGTAAAAGGAGATGTTTTGTAATGTATAATGCCTTTGGAGTCAATCCAGTTTTGAAATTGTACAGATGTGAATTCTGCTCCACAATCTATTTGAATTTTCTTTAGTTTGATGTTGTGTTGGTTTTGTATGAGAGTGTAAAAATTTTTTATTTTTTGAAAGGCTTGAGATTTTTCAGTAAGAGTATAGATATGTCCGAAACGACTGAAATCATCGACTAAATTCAAAAAATATTTGCGTTTGCCCAAAGAAAGTGGAAAAGGGCCTACAATGTCAATGTGTACCAATTCGTATATGTGTTTTGATCGTCTAGTGCTGGTGTGGGGAATTGGAGCTGCCTTTGATTTTGCAGCTTTACAAATCTCACAGTCAAGTTGGATAGGGCAATCCTTAGTGCAGACGCCGTGGGAAAAATTTTGAGTATTGTCTACAGCAACAGTATTGGCATGTGCTAAACGTCTGTGTAATAAATGGGCACAATTATCATGTAAAGGTTCACCTATATGAATTTGAATTTTTGTTTTCGAGGTTCGTTGGTTTTGTGATGTTGGTGAAGTTGGAGAGAGGTGTGGTATGGTGTGTTGGTCATTATGTGAGTCGGAAGTGTCATGTGTATTGATATGGTGAGGTGTGGTACCTTCGTGGTGGGTGGCAGGGGTACGGTCGGGATGATTGTCAGGGTCAGGTCTCGATGAGGATTGAGGTAGTTGAGTCGTGGGTGAGGAAGATGTAAAGGAATCTGGAATAAGAAAGGGTAAATCATTAATGACAGAAATATTGGCAATAATATTGTTATCATGTTTGGATTTTATAAAACCGTGTTGATCATCAAGAGATACTTTAAAACCGATTTTACCTAATTTTGAAGTACTCAAAATATTGTGGCCAAAGGTAGGTGTATAGAGCACTTGACTAATTTCCCCTATACCGGGTATAAAGATAGATCCTTCATATTCAACTGTATTGGAAGTACCATTTGCTGCTGTAATAGAGATATTGGTTGGGAGAATATCATATAATATGGATTTGTCATTGGTGGTATGGTGTATGCTTCCAGAATCGATGACCCATAGGTGCGTGGTGTCACGCAGGTATTGTTGGGTGTTGGGAAATATGCCAAGTGTTTGGGATTCGGAGTTAGAATATATAGATTGTTCAGTAGGTTGTCCCCTTCTGTCTTTATAATCTTTGTGTGTGGGACCCTTTCTAATGTAAAATTCAGTGTGCATGGATCTTTTAGGTTCAGTATGTTCTTTGATAGTATGATATCTTTTGTTAGTCTTGTCTGTAGGGGTGTATCCCCTTGTATCATGAGTGTGGGTGGTGTTATCACCGTGTGGAGGATGGGAGTTGTAGGTATGATAACGTCCTGTATAGTTACAATAATTAAAATTATTTTGATATTGAGAGGGGTGGTTCTGCCAGTTTTGGCAGAAGGGTTTGTGTGAAGAATGGGAAGGATGGGAATCATGTTTGGAGTAAAAGGGGTGGTCAAAAGAAGTAAGGTATCTATCAGTATGGTAGAGTCTTCTATCATAGAGAGGTTCAGATGTATGTTTATAAGCATTAGATCGTCTCCTATCTTCATCTATTAATTTGGATTTGATTTCAGCGACGGTGTACATGTGGGTGGGTAGGGAGTGGAGACTATTTATGAATCCTGACCAACCAGGAAAGTGTTTAATAGAATTAAAAATGATACCAATCATGGCAGTTTCAGGTACAGGATGATTGCGTTGAATCAGTTGTTTTCGCATGGATTCGAGGTGGAAAAGATGTTTGGCGGCTTCCGTTTCTGGTCCCGCGGGCGACGGACACTGATCGGGCTAGCTCTGGCCCCAGTGTCTGATCCCCCCCATCTGGAGGCCCTTTGGGCCAAACGCCCCATTTTTTGGGGCGTTTGCCGTTTGAGGGCGGCTCGCCAGGGGTCCTCTGCCTCACATCCAGGGGCCGGGAGGCCGATGCTGGCGCGCCCGAGGCTCCAGAGGGGGTGGGAGGCGATCGGCGGCCTGTTCTGAGGCCGCGGAGGCGCCACAGCGCCTGAGGGGACCGGCGTTTATTTACAAAGCACAGCGGACCGAGCTGACTCACCGGTGACTTGAGCAGGCATCCTGGAGGTGAGAGGGGGGGGTTGGAGTTCCCCCCCCCCCTTGTAGCTGGAAAGGTGCCGTGGCTGACAAGTAGGGGGAAAGAAATGGAAGGAAACCCCTTACTTTGTTGACTTTTCTTCTGAGGATGGCTGTATCAGAATTTGTTGGAGAGGTCTGGTGGCCTCTCTTCCCGGTGGTGAGGCATGGCGGCGGTCCGACTTCCTGCTTCTTTATTTATGATTGAAGACAACATTCTCCTCTAAGGCTTCCTGTTTGACCTACTCTATACTCCGGACTTGTTGCTCCTGTGAGCGCCCACTGGTGGATATTTGAAAAATTACACTGACTGTCAATCCCTCTTTCTTCTCTGGAGGTTTGTCTTTTGATTTCTCATCTTCTATTACTGCAAGATGGCTAAGGGTCATAAATCAGCAGCAGCTGACATGGAAAAAATTTTGGAAAGACTGGCGAAATTGGATCAGAAGTTGGACAAGTTGGATGATTTGCAAAAAGGATTATCTGAAATTAAATCTGAAATGACACTTATGAAAAAAGATTTAAATGATGTTCAACAGCTGGCAGAGCAAAATAAGAAGAAGATGGGGGGTCTGGAGGGGGAGGTACGGGCACTCCAGAGGGTGGAAGAAGGGAGAGGAAACGCAATGCTAACTTTACAATTGGATAAGATGTCTTATTTTCTCAGGTTTCAAAACGTGGAACAATTTGACCAAGAAAATTTGAGAGAAGTGATGGTTAAAATGTTGGGTGAATTTCTAGAAAGAGATTTGGAGTCCATTGGAAGGGATGTGGATTTGGTGTATAGAGTAAACTCACAATTTGCAATTTTACATAGTTTACCAAGAGAGGTTCATATTAAATTTGTAAGAAGGGAACTGAGAGATGAGATATTGAGAAAACAAAGACTGGGGGCGCTGGTGTACAGGGGCAAGGAGGTCACCATTCTGAAGCAGATTCCCAGACAGGTACGAGAATCAAGGAGAAAATATTATTTTTTATCAAACAAGCTGTACCTTAAGGGAGTAGGTTTTAGGTGGTTGATTCCGGAGGGTTTGATGATTTTTTGGGAGGATAGTAAGAAGAAAATTAATAACGTAGCGGAAGCTAAGGCTTTTTTTGACCAACATAAATCCTTCCTAGATGGAGAAGATACAGGAGCCGAAGAGGGGGAAGTATTAGATGATCAAGGAGCAGGGGCGGACGGAGCTGTGGCGGCCCTGGGGGAGGGGGGAGGCCAGACCATGGTTTTAAGAGCTAGAACCAGGAAATGAAGAAAGGAGGGGAATTCATTATTTAATGTCTTTTACTTGACATCTTTTTTTTCTCTCTCTTTTTACTGTATTTTGTATAACACTTTGGCTATTTACTTTTTTCTGTTTATATAACTTTTATACAACCTGGTTATTTGTTTTGATTTAACATAATAATGTCTGTTGTGTGAGAACTTTAAAAAGAGAATAATAATTGAAATATCTTTTTACAAAGATATTGAAAATTCAACATATTGTAAAGTATAATACTGTATATTTTTAACCAATAAAAACTTTTTACAAAAAAAAAGAAAAAGAAAAGATGTTTGGCCATAGATGTGCCAGGTTTATATATGGTGCTATAAAAGTCACCGGCAAGAGTAGCGATAGTTGCAGGCGAGGGTGTGTTGTAATGTTTTTGTAGGTATTGCCATACTTCTTGTGCAGTAAAACCTGTAGGTATAGAATGAACAATATCACTTTCTAAAGTTGACATAAGAGTGGCATAAACACTATTGTGAAGAAAAGTTAAGTCAGATGACCAAGGTTTGTTAGGGGGAGATTCAATAATAAGGAATGTGCCTTCTCTTAAAAGATGTAAATGAGTTTCATGTTCCCAAGTAGGGAAATTATTACCTGAGGTTTGTAATTTTTTGAAGTTTGGTGATAAAGGTAATGGGCCATGTTGTTTAAAATGTTGCAAAACAGTTTCAATTTCTAAAGATAAATTTACATTAGTACATAAAGACAAGGAATTATTAGTTTCAATATTTAAATCATTACAGTTTACAGTAATAGAAGGCTGAAATGAGTTACTGTTAGCAGAGATAGGTAATTGAACGTTGGATTGTTGATTGGAGTTGTTTGGTGTGAGAGAAGATGTTGTAGGTGATTCAACGATAGGAGGAATAATGGAGATGGTGGTTGTAGTTTGATTCGGAAGAGCTGCTGCGACAGCGTCGGCTGCAGTAGAAGGTAGGTTGGCTTTTGATGCAAAGGCTGCAAAAATCGTGTGAATTTGTTGTTTGGACGGGGCATCGGTGATGTTGGAGGCGGCAGCAGCAGCAGCGGTGGTGGCATCTTCGGCGATGAGGGGGGGGAGCGAGGCAGCGGCTGCAAAAACTGAGAAAGATATTTTTACATTGGAAACAATATTGGTATCAGTAGAAATATTTGCAGCTGCTACAGCTGCAGCGGTGTAGATGGGGAGGTCTGCAGCGGCAGCAAAAATAGAAAAGTTCTGAAAATTGGAAAAGAAATTGGGAGGATTCGAACTCGGTGCTCTGGATGAAGAAGATAGGGAATTAGTCTGAATATCTCCAGTTGTGGAGTGGGTAGGAGGATGTATGGGGGTAAGGGGGTTGGTTGAGACCTTGTGGTCTGAAGTGGTAGACATCATTTTGTTTAAAGTGTGGTCATATAAATTGTCGGCCATTTTGGGGACCGCATGGTGGGGTATGGGGGCGGCCATTTTGTCAGCCATTTTTGAAGCCATGCTTTCGGGGAAGGTGGAAGCCATTTTGGAAGCCATAAAGTCAATAGGTGGAGAAGGAGGATTTGTAATAAAATGGGTGTTTAAAAGTTCAGTCTGGGAATCTGTGGGTTGAAGCAAAAAATTGTCGCTTACCAGGTCTGGTGAGGTTGAAAGGGTGTTTAACAGTTCAAGAGTTCTTTGAGGAGTCCAGCCTGCATTTAGCAGGCCTGTCGCATGTAAAGCTTGATATAAATGCTGTTTTGGAGAAGCTTGAGAAAATAAAAATTGGTCTGAAGTTGGAGGGTTGGAACATACAAGGGATTCAGAAGGTTGAAGTCCTTGATGAGAGTCATGAGGTGGAGTAGAATGGAGATCGAAGCAAGGTTGTTGTAAGCGTGGGTCTGGTCTTTCGGTGTTCGAGTGAAGAGAAGGAAAAAAAGTTGGGTCCTTTTGTAAAGAGGTTTGTACTTGCTGTGTAGCTTCAATAGAAAGTTTTTTTAGTCTTTTGGTTAATGATTGGTGCTGTTTTGTTAAGGATACGGTTAATGCATCAATCTCTTGTAAAGATAATTCGTTCAGGTTCAAGGATTCCATGTTAGGTAAAACGTTCTATGATTTAAAAAAGAATTGCAAAAATTCATAGACCTGAGCAATAATTCTCCATTGTCTGCTACCATTTGTCAGATATATACTGATGGTCGTGCTCATTCAGTCCATGAGGAAGTTATCTAGGCCATACAGCTTCAGGTTCAAAAGTTATTTTATTATTTACAAATATACAATAATGAACAGGGTGTCCTGCTGCATTTGCTACCCTAACTGCATGACTCAGAGGTTGAGAGGGAGAGAAGTTCACTGTTGTCTTGCTGAGATGGATGGGAAGAATTAGGGAAGATATCCAATTGATTTGTGGGTATGACTCCAATAAGGGAGTTCATTGGTTTATACAGTCACATGGGATGTCTGTAGACTTAGAAGACTTAACCCCTTCTGGTGCCTGGGGCATCATACGTAGGCAATATCTGACAGTCTGCCCTTTTGCTTTTGCTGCAGTGTACTACAATAAAATTGCCTTCAAATTGGAATTGACCATGGACATGTATTCTTGTTAAAAATACAATATACAAAATTAGTTTTTATTTTTTTTGTGGGATTTTTTTTCAACTTCCAGTCACTATATTTAATTTATTAGCATTCAGTTTTTTAAATGTATACGATTTTTCATTAATATGGAATTGTATAAATGTTATCATGTAATTTTTTCTGACTTACTGGTAGAAAAAAATTACCATTTCTAATGGAATTTCATCAGCTCCTATCTCTGAGCTGCTCATTTCAGGGTCTTTTTTCAACTTCATTCTTTTTAAATATACCAGCATAATTGTACAAGATCCTAAAAATAATAGTGGTACTATAGATTATTACTTTAACTCTTTATTATTTGACTTGAAACCAATATTCTAGATCCGTGATGGTGAACCTATGGCACGCGTGCCACAGGTGGCATGCGGAGCCATACCTGTGGGCACGCAAGTGTTGCCCTAGCTCAGCTCCAGCGTGCAGCAAATTTTCAGGCCTTCCAGGCCCACTGGAGGTTAGGAAACGGGCTGTTTCCGGTCTCTGGAGGGTTGGGGAAGGACGTTTTCGCCCTCCCCAGGCTCCAAGAAAGCCTCTGGAGCCTGGGGAGGGTGCAAAATAGGCCTACCAAGCCCACCGTGCCATCACATGCCAAAAGCAGGAAGGGAGAATGGGGGGGTCGCGCACGCATGTGCGGGGGGCGCATTGAATTATGGGTGTGGACGCGTGCGTGACACACACACACACCCTTGCTCCCCCCGCTTTTGGCACGCAATGGCAAAAAGGTTAGTCATCACTGTTCTACTTTGTCCCTCTTACTGAGTTATTTATCATAATTCCAAGAAACAATAAAAGGGGGGAAAAAATGACATTGCTATATAGGCGTATACTACAGGTCACCCAACCAAACAGAAGAAATAGATGAACTCTTTACTAAAAAATTAACAAACGTATGTAGGAAACATATCACAGTAGTAATGGGAGACTTTAACTACCCTGATATCAACTGGGAGGCAAACTCTGCAGTAAGTGGGAGATTGAACAGATTCCTAACCAATCTAGCTGACAATTTTGTCATCCAAAAGATAAGAGGAGGGAACTAGAGGAAAAGCTATATTGGACTTAATTCTTACTAACAGAGAAGAAGTGATAGAGGGAGTTGAAGTTGCTGGAACTTTGGCCAAGAGTGGCCACATCATATTGGAATTCAATATAATTCAAATACAAGCAATAGAACATAATCCAACCAGTATCTTAAACTTTAAAAGACCTGATTTTAACAAACTCAGAGGCAGCCTAAGAATGATTCCATGGATGAAAATCTTCAAAGGGAAAACAATTCAAGAAGCGTAGGAAGCTGAAAAATATGATCATAAGAGCCCAATCCAGCACAATACAACTGAAAAAGAAAAGCAAGACATCAAAAAAAAAAAAAAAAAACCCAGCATGCTTGCACAAAGATTTCTGAAAAACTGAAAAACAAAAAGGACAAGTACAAAAAATGGAAAGAGAGACATATAATTATGACAGAATATCAGCAGATAGCCAGAATCTGCAAAGATGAAGTCAGGAAAGCAAAGGCTCAGAATGAACAAAGATTTGCAACAAAAGTCAAAGATAATACAAAAAAGTTTCTTTCAACATAAATAACAAGAAAAAAATCAAGGAAACAATAGGTCCACCAAAGAGAGAAGATGGCAAGGAAGTAACAGGCAGCAGATAGAAAGCAGAACTGCTTAACTCATTCTTTGCAGTCACAACCTTCTTATTGATAAGCTATTAAAATGGGATAGACAGCATCACCATCAGATGAATTTGTAACTGGCTGACAAACTGTACTCGACGAGTAGTCCTTAATGATACTATATCTACATCGGATTGGGTTCTACTTACCTTTACTACCGGTTCGCAACGGGGCCGCGTGTGTGTTCTTGCTTCACTCGCACGCATGTGCGCTCTTCTGTGCAAGTGCAGAAGCATTTTGATGATGTTGGAGTCAGAGGGCACAACCTCCTGTTGATTTTACTACTGGTTCTATAGAACCGGTGCAAACCGGGGGCAACCCACCACTGATCTACATGGAGGGAAGTAAGCAGTGGGGTAACAAAAGGTTCCATTTTAGGCCCAGTACTCTTCAATATCTTCATTAATGACTTACAAGAGGGGATAGAAGGGGAACTCATCAAATTTGCAGGTGACGCTAAGCTGGCAGGAATAACCAACACCCCAAAAGACAAGCTCAGGATCCAAAAATACCTTGACAGACTTGAACAATAGGCCCTATCCAACAAAATGAAATTTAATGTGGAGAAAAGCAAGGTTTTACACTTAAGCAGAAAAAAAACAAAGGTACAAATAGAGGCAAAATCTGGCTCAAAAACAGTAACTGTGAGAGGGACCTTGGAGTCCTAGTGGACTAATCACTTAAACATGAGCCAGTAGTGTGCAGCAGCAGTCAAAGTTTGGTTGTATAAACAGGCATAGAATCAAAATCACATGAAGTATTAGTACCACTTTATAAAGCCTTAGTGAGACCAGACTTGGAATACTGCATCCAGTTTTGGTTACCACGTTGCAAAAAAGATGTTGAGACTTTGGAAAAAGTGCAAAGAAGAGCAACAAATATGATTAAAGGCATGGAGATAAAAACATGAAAAATGGTTGCAGGAATTGGGTTTGGCTAGCCTAGAGATAAAGCTAGCCTAAGAGGGACATGCAGCAGTATTCCAGTATTTGAGAGGCTGCCACAGAGGAGGAGGTCAACTTATTTTCCAAACCACCAGAGGGCAGGACAAGAAACAATGGGTGGAAACTAATCGAGAGAAGCAACCTGGAATTAAGAAGAAACTTCCTAATAGTGAGGACAATTAACCAGTGGAACAGCTTGCCTTCAGAAGTTGTAGATGCTTCATCACTGGAGGTTTTTAAGAAAAGACTGGAAGGCCACTTATCTGAAATAATATACGGTCTCCTGCTTGAGCAGGGTTGGAGTAGAAGACCTCCAAGGTACCTTCCAGCTCTATTCTGATTAACTGAATTTTTAACTCACCACTAGCTTGGATATCATTCTATATATGAAGTGGTAGTACTTATCCTCATTTGTATATTAATTATAGCTGAAATGGCCAACCTGCATAAAGTATCCAGCCCTTTAAATTCATTACCAGACTGCAAACACATTAAAAAACTACTTTTTTAAAAAGCAAAGAAACATTTTTTTTCTCCTTCAGTTACATCATAGTAGTACCAATCATCATTATAAATGAAAAATATGTTAAAATATGCAAAGCCGCTGGCTAACACTTTACTACCTACTGGTTCTGGGGAGAATGTTTTAGATTTTCTTTCCCTACTCCTCTTAAATTGCCAGACCTAGTTGGTCATCCTTGTCCTTAATAAAATCCCCTGGATTCAGCACAGCACAGATCTTAGGAATTTTTTTCTTCTAATAAATCATAATCCTGTTGAAATGCATTAAGCTTTGCATTTTCCATGATGATTTATAACTCATCTCTAGCTGCCTACCTCTCAAGTCCTGCTTTGAAGCATGATCATTAGCTTTTGTACATATTTTATACAGATCATCCTTATGGACTATTCAATCAGCGACTATTCAAAGTTATGACAATGCTGAAAAAAATAATTTTACCCGTTCCCCCATTGGAGAAACTGAAGAGGAATTTTCAAAGGAATACTGCAAGCCATTTCTATAGTTTGCCTATGACTCCCACTCTGGGGCTGCCAATATGATCACATAGCTTTCCATCTGCAGAAGACACTAAGCCCTTAAAAGCAAACAAAAGCCAACTCTAGGTAGTCCTAGAGTTATGATGGCAATTGAGTTCCATTATTAAGTTCATTTGTAAAGCATGCCACATGACTGCATTGATTAGCGATGGCAATCCCTGCAATCCCTATTGCTGTTGTTAAATGAAGAATCATTAAGCAAACACCTCCTTGTAACTTCCTGCCAGCTTGCAACATACAAAGTAAGCAGGGAAGCCAGCAGGAAGTTGCAAGTCCCAGGCACTCTGCAACCAGGTCTCCAGGAAGGTAAGTGGCTCTTGCTGGGTAAGAGAGGGGAATTATGGGGGGTGGGGGTGGGAATATGCTGCATGAGTGCATCAAGGGTTTGGAAGGGAGTGTAGGTTGCAGAGCTGAATGCAGAGGGGCTGGGGGAGGGTGTGCAAGTGAGTAGACTTAACTGAGCAACTTGCAACTTTCCCCGCTGGCTTCTCCATTGTGGGAAGCTGGGAGGTAAGGTTGCAAAATGCAAACATGAGATGCTGCAACCATCGGATGAGCCACTTGACAAGTGTCCAGATTGTGATCACGATTGTGAAGATTTTGGGACAGCCAGAATTTTGACAACCAGTCATAATCATTACTGAATGAGTGGGCTACCTGTAGTCTTCTCTCTTTCCAGCTGGAAAGAACAGTTGTAGCCATGCGATTTCTCATTTAATGAATTCACTTAGAGGCAGAGTTGCTGATCCTGATTAAAGTTGTTCGCAAAGACCACTACTGTTGTAATGGAATGTGGAATTACTTTGGGAGACTGGGCAAAGTAATGCTACCTAGCAAAGGTCAAATAAGGGTGAACACAGCCTATAGGGCATAGTAAGCACAGAACAAGACTCAGGAATAGCAGCCCCCCCTCCCCCCAAGTTATAGGGCTGTAAAAGTGATGGTGAGAGGACTGTCCTTTTAGACTCACAAGACTCTCCTAATGTAGCTTTACAATGAAGTAGAATTAACATACCAGGCTATGTGTCCTGCCTAGTCTACCTGCTAAACCTGACCACTGTAATCTCAATGCATCCACCATGTAAATAATGCCCAAAGTGAACTTTCTATCATTTGTGCAGGACCCACATCTGACTACAGGATTCCCTCCTGAAACACTCTCTTTCACATACCTCCCTAACAGCATGAACTTGTATAACATTCCATAGATTTGGCCATTGACAAGTTACACAGCTTGTGTTACTGTAACTGTTAGTTGTAAAAAAACCTTGTGATTTGCAAGCCCAAGATGTTCCACAGTTTCGGTTTGTATTGAGTTGCTTATAAACATACAAAAGTTAATTTATTACTTCCTATGTTCACATATAATAACAAATTACAAAATTTAATATATCTGAAGGACCAGGATTTGTGATAGTAATATACAATAGTTATTTATGTATTATATCTCCATGCAAACATATTTCCAACTTATACTCCAATTTGAAACTCAAACATTTTATAAATAAAAAAAGTTTATATGTTCCACTATACACATTTTCTAAAAAAAATCAAGTCATGTAATTTTACTTTCAGAAAACAATAGAAAGGTAGTCAGCTTTTAACATGAGTTGCAGAATAAATTCAATACATGAATTATCAAGACCATTTCAAATATCAAAAATGTTTACATTTAAAGAAAAAACCAAACTCACTGATTTTGAAAATATATTTCCTGAACATGAATAGATTTATAAAAGTTTATACATGTACACAAATTGGGCAACATTATTCAACAACACATGGATATAATTTACACATTTTTCACTTAGAACAGCAGCACTATCTGCTACTTTTTCCCAGTATAAAATAGCATGATCTGCCATCTCTGTTGGGTCTGTCAGATAACCTGTGCCAAATGCAGAAACAAACGTTTTCCAATACTGAAAAGTTTTGCCCCAAAAATCTGTAACACATACTTGAGTAACAACAATCAGCAAACAAATTAAAGCAGTTACAAAAAAACGTGGTGAAAGGAAGGAATTTGTCACCCAATTGAAAGAGCTTTTCTCTTGAGGTAGTGAAAGTTTATCCACATCTGCTAGCTTAAATTGTTCCCACTGATTAGTATCAACATCCTTAATTGTAGATTTGATGTCTACGGTAACACAAGGCAATCTAGTTTCCTTTATCACTTTGATTTTCTCTCTAAATTCTTGCATCTGTTGTAAAAACAAAATGGGTTCAGATACATCCTTAAATGTTTCTGCAATATTAAACGCAGTTTGCTGTTCTTGTATGATAGTGTTCAGTTTGTTGATTTCTGGATCATAAGCCTGCATAACTGCAAGCTTCATGGTTTCAAAGTCTGAGAGGATCTCATTCTTCTTTTGTTCCAAAGTATACTGTAATTTCTCAAAAAAATCTTTTACTCTGTCATAATCCTTTGTCAACATCTGGAGAGCTTTTCGTTTGCTGGTTTCCAAAGTTCCTAGTCGAGAAAGTGCATCTCCACAATGCCATGCTTCAAACACTTGGGACAGTGTCTCAAAAGCACGTTTTTCTTGACAGTAAGCATCCTCAATGGAGCAAAAGAGATGTTTTATGTGATCTCCTCGAGTGGCACAAATGCCACATATAAGCTGTGTGTCTGTCTGGCAAAAAATATTAAGAGGCTGACCACTGTGCACTTTACAGACAGGCATTTTTGTTGATATTTTAATCTTGTTATACTTTTCCACAATGCCTTTTAGTGAATAGTTAACTTGGAGATTGTTAACGCCTGTTACTGTAGTTTCCTTTCGACATGTGGGACATTTAAAAGGTGATGGTCTCCACATCACATTCCGAGTATTTCCCTCTAAGATCCCTTCCAAACATTTTCTACAGAAGTTATGTGAACAAGGTAATGCTCGTGGATCATCAAACAAGCCACAACAAATGGGACATGTAAGGTCTTCTTCAAGGAGCTCCATTCTTCTCTATAACAAAGATAAAAATATAAGCAACTCATACTCATAATCACAGTCTTAAGAAACTGAAATTTCTTGCATGCATTTCTACATAAAACTACTTTACAAAAGAACATAAAGGGTTTGGTGAATTTATTTCTTACCAGATCAATAAAATGCCAAGAATTTCAACATTGCAAATGAAAAATGAAAAATGTTATTCTGTGACTAACCCATCTTCAAATAAAAGAAAAAATGGATCAGGAACATAAGTAACAGTCCATAAAGCCTGATACCATTGCTGCTGGAATGTATATCAGTTGCAGGAGTGGAATAATGTAGGTACATGTAACACAAGAAGGGATTGTCAAGGGCTCTTCAGGTACAACATAGTCTGAACAGTAATTTCTTGTGGTGAACTCTGCCCTGATGGTTTTATAGATATGTTCATGTTTTGCTATTATTGTTGTGGTGCGCCAGCAGCCTGCGGAGCTGGTGGCAGAGTCGGACAGTGAGGAGGCTGGGTAGGACCATGGGCCAGTCCTGGAGTCTGGGGAAGGCTTGGACGAGGACTCTGTGTTGGAGGCAGAGAAAGGGCCATCTGGGAGGTACATGCTGCCTCTGGAGCCTCCAGAGTCGGACCTCAGCGAGGCAGAGGAACAGGGGGAGCCTGTTCCCAGTGCGTGCATGCGCAGAGCTGCCAGGAGGCAAGAACAATTAAAACAAAAGGGACAACTCAGGAGTAGGGCTGGGAGATGACTGTCCCCTCCCATAAGACTTAAAAGAGGAGCAAAGGCATGTGGGCCTTTGCAGGAAGCAACGTTTGTTAATTCGGTTCAACTTAAAGCCTGAAGCTCTGTTTGATTCTGGACTCCATGTGGCCTTTGGCAGCATGTCAAGGGAGATAAAGTTGGGTGATTATCCCGAAGGACTTCTCTTGAAGGACGCTTTATAACTAATTGGGATTCATCTGTGAATGAACAGAATTCACAGCTTTTGCAATAGAAGAGGTTTGGGGGACTACTCGTGTGTTTTAATGACGTAGGAAGCCTAGGTCAGAACAATTATCAGTTTTTGAGGGTCTTCTCTAACTTCGACTAGAAAACAATGTACCACAATAGCTTCAGAAAATTCCAGTAGCTCCTGCCAATGACCATTAATACCATATGGTGATTCAGAGGAGTAGGCTGATGCTATTCGCTCAAGATATAAGACTTTCCCATCCACCTTTACCTAGAGTGGTTCTCAAATTTTTGGTTTGGGATCTCGTTTACATTCTTAGAAATGACCCCAAAGAGCTTTGATTTATGTGGGTTACATCTATTGAACTTTACTGTTAAAGATAAATTAAAACTGATCAATTAAAGATCAATTAATTAAAATTAAAACTGAGAAAGTTTAAACTATTTATTTGACTTTGCAGATCCTCTGAAAGGATCTTGCCCCTCCCCCCAGGGTCCCCACACCACTTTAGGAACTACTGACCTATAGCTTTCTTACATTTTTTCCTATTTGCATTCCCACAACCCCCTCTTTCTCACAACAAAGCAGGTAAGGAAGAGGCCTTCACTCCTTGTGAAGCAATTTTCAGCCACTTTTAATAAAAAAGCTATATATTCACAACACCTTCTTGGTTACTTAACTGGCCCCCTTCTCTCATTTTGCACAATATACTAAAACAAAAGCTAGCCAGAGGCTGGTTCACACAATATACAAGACAATATATGGACAGCTAGTTTGTGGTTCATAAATGGCAGTTAAGGCATCAGGTTAGAAACTAGGAGCTTTGAACGCTAGTCGCCTTAGATTAAAAGACAGCTGGGTGACTTGGGTCAATCTCTTCTCAGCCTTAGGAAAGAGGCAAAGGCAAAACACTTCTGGAAAAACCTGGCCAAGAAAACCGCAGCGCCATCACCAGGAGGCAACACAGCACACTGAAATGGGCTTCGACAGTTTTGTCAAGGCACCTGACGTCAAAATGCAAATGGACAAAGCCTAATTTTTGCGCTAAAAACCCGGCTTTTTGGGGGGGGGGCGGTGTAGTGGACCGTGAGAAGCACTGCTAGAGGCGCACCAGGGCGCGTGGGAATTCGCCCTCGCAACCAGACGCCATCGCTGCCCGAGAGACGCCTCACCTGCGAGAGACGCTTACAGTACAATGAAGCCGATGGGAACAACGGAAGCCATCCCGGCGGCCGCTCCGAGCTGCAGCTGCAGCATCAGCAGCAGCGCCGCCGCCACCCGGCTAATTCCTTCCCTTGCACGGGGAGCGTCCAAAAGGGAGACCCGGCACGTCGAAGCCAGCTCACCTGCAGGTCGCTTTCAGCGGGCCCCGCCCCTGAGTCCTAGGAAGACACGCGAGACTGCAGGTTCTGCCGCGGAGGGCGCCTTTCCAGATACCAAACAAGGATCCGGTGGGTCGCGACTTCCGCTCTCCCTCCTTTTCCGCTTGGCCACAGATAACATCCGCGCAAGCTGCCCAGAAAGGCCATTTTCACGTGCTTGAGACTACGCTTTAACGTCATGACGTAGTGGGCGAGGCTTGGATTTCTGCTTCTCCAATCACGTTTGAAGTGGCTTTTTCCTCGCCTCGTCTTCTCTGTTGGCTGAAGCTGGAGGTGGGGGGGGGGGGACGTGTCCTAAAATTAGCTAGGTAGGAGATATTTGCAGGAAAGGAAGCACTAGCTTAATTAGTAGCTTCGGCTTTCATCTGCCCATAATGGTTGCTTTCACAAGAAACACGGATTCTTCCAGTGTTTTTCAAACTTAGTAACTATGTGGACTTCAACTACCAGAATTCCCCAGCCAGCATGAAGTCCCACATCTTAAAAGTTGGCAACTTTGAAAAGCATTATTCAGAGTCTTTCAAGCCTGGGTTTGGGGTCAGATCGTTAATGTTCAGTTCCTAAAATTATGCTACTGGATATGGTACCTTAAATGGAAAAAACACTTCCGAAAAGCTTTGCTAAGAAAAATGCCCGGCCGTGTCCAGGCATTCTTTGAAAATTGGACACGATTGAACAGGAAAAAAACAATCCTTCCAGAGAAGGGTTATTTTCAGTATAGCTTCTAACTTATGAATGAGGAAAGGGTCCTTGCCTAGAAAACCAGTTGGGATTTGGTTAACAATGGCAACATCAGTTGCTGAGATAGCCGTCACTAAGCAATGCAGCCATGTGATGTTGACTCTGACCACATTACTTTGTGCTGGAAATTCCATTCCCAATTACCCTTTATAAACCAGGAACTACCTGTATATCCTTTTCTTACAACATTGTTGAGCAAAAGTACCTAGATAATTCCTAAAATTAATTTACTGTATATAGTCTTTCAAGCCACAATGATGCATAAATCCAACTTCCAGTAGAAGGTTTGGAGTTGGACCCCATAGAATAAGATCTGACTATGTAAATCTGATGATTTCAAATGTAGATGGAATTAGGCACAGTGTGCCTCCTGGTGGTCGTCCAAAGGGGAAAATCCTATGAAAATGCTCCACAGGAGCCTATTTTCTCTATTAGAGAAAATAAATAAATTCCTTGACCTTGGACACAAGTTTGATTCCCAGGGAGAGGCAGTCAAGTCTCCCGGGACCTCTTTTTCTGTGTCCTATGTAAGCGGCTTCTTAAGCGGATGTTTGGGACTTTTTGCAAGTTATAAGGGAAGTAGCCAACAATTCTGTATAAAAACGTATCCACGGAATGCGCTCCTTGTAAGAAATAACTCTTTGTTATTGCGCAATGTTAAATTGCGATTTTAAAAGATGCTGGTTAAAAAAACAGGGCAGCCTGTTGACATTCTGCTTCTTCTATAACCTTTCAGGAGGAGGGGCTGTCTCTTCTCTGCCTGTGAATTGCGTGCCCCGTTCTATGAAGAGTGGGCCTTCCCGGTAAAGGAGAAACTTTGAGTTTGCGTGGATTTGTTGCCGGGGCGCCTACCCCGCACATGGAGGCCTTCACCAATCAGCCGCCAGGAACCGAAAGTGTACGGACAAAAGCTGAAGCCGCCTCCTCTTGAAGCCAGAGCGGCCGAGCAACCATGGCGGCGTCGGCAGGGGCGGCCTCGGGCTCCGTGTGGTGTTGCTTGCGCTGGGCTTGGTGCGGAGAAGGCAGCGCCGGGCACATCCCTCTCAAGGAGATGCCGTCGGTGCTGCTGGACACGCAACAGATGGGTAAGGGCAGCCGCTGCCGCAGGATTGGCGCGCAGGGATGAATCCCCCTGGAAACTTGCACCTTTAAAGAAATCGTAACGCGCCCCGCTTGTTTCTAAATCCACGTTGAGCTTGTGCTGTTAACGAAACCAATATGTTTCAATTTCTGTTCCTGTGTTTATAAAATTTTAAATTTGAAAAGTGTAATTTCTCCATCCTTCTGTGTTCCCCTGTCAAAGAAGATTTGTTTTGCGCTAGGAAACAAAAAATAGAAAAAGGTGGAGTATCTGTTTAATTTACTGTTTTAATAAATGGAGGATTGCGTATTTCTTCACCACTGAGTTTAAGGTGCATTCTTACCTATACCAAGGAAACTACAGATCTCTTACATTTTTCCTATCGTGAAGCACCTTAATTATATTGATGCACTCTGCTATAGCTAACATTGTTTACGAGCTAGCCTTAGAAATGTGAATAAACAAAATACTAATTAACAAAATTGATCTATATGATTAATGTGGAAGCAGCATCAAGTCTCCTTCCTCTTCCCCATTTAAATATGTGGTTTTCACGTGTTTTTTTTAAAGAACAGATTCAAAATAAAACTGCCAGTCTTTTAATCCCCTTAGAGAAATCTATGAAAGAGCAATACTTAATTGATTTAAGTATTGTCAATTAACAATTGACTATAGTTCTGATATTTGTTCCTTAAAATTGTAAAATGGGCAGAAAATATGAACAGAAATTATGCGGTTGAAGTACATACAGCTTGCAGCAAGGAAAACTGGTGCGTAAAATAGGAACACGGTGGATTTTCTGTCTTGTGGGCTCTTTTATTAACTGCTACATGAAAGTACTCTGGAGCTCAACAATGGAGATCAGGAGCTATCAGTATGCAGGTGATACACAGTTGTGTACAGTATCTCAAACTGGGCCAAACAGAAGATGCAGCTGAGCTGCTATTCCAGTACCCAGAAGTTGTGAGAGTCTGGATGGGGAAAAATAGACTGAGACTTAATTCCAGCAAGACTGAAAGGATTTGGATTTGGAGACCAATTGATACCAGATTATTTCATATTAGATTTTGGATCGGATTGAACACTTTTCTTCTGAACTGTTTCATAATTTTGAAGTTCTTCTTGAACTCACAGCTGCTGCTTAGAGCAGATGGCATTTTTGGCCAAGCAGGCTTTTGCACAAGTTCACCTGATGTTACTTCTGTCCTTGGTTACCCCAAAGACTATTGTTTACATGGGACTGACCTTGAAGGCTACTCAGAAGATGCAGCTAGCCCAGAATATAATGGATTCAATAATTATGGGTACACCTTATTTTATCTGGATAACACCACTATTTTGAGAGCTGCAAAAGTTATTGGGTGATTCCAGGTGCTGATGGTCACCTTTAAAGTCCATTTACCACTAGTATCTGCCCATCTAAAGCAAAAATATATTGAAACCAAAATGTTTTAAAGTCCTTTTCAGAAGGATTAGGATAGTTGGAAAATTTTACTGTAGAATGTGCTAGCATAGTTTTTAGTTAATTGCATTGATTTTTGGTTAAATTGTTCTTGTGTGCAAAATATATTTTTTCAAAGGTCTGTTTGAAAAAGTTTTGAGATTTTACCCTTTGATTCTAAATGCATATTGGAAACATATCCTGTCATACTTACTTGCATTCTCTAGAAAAAGAAATTATACAACCTATAATCCAGTTAACATTTCACTGGTCATGAGAAGAATGGGTTTCACATGGTTGCTTTCTTATTGATTCTATTATACACTCCTCGGGGAAATTTGAATTTTTGTGTCAAAAACATAAACAGCTGACTGATCAGTGGGACCTAGGAGGAGAGCCTGCTGATGTGCCTTCATATTCTTTTCTGTTCCACTCCCACCCTCTTGTTATGTGGGATATATGCATTGATAATGGAATGCCTGCTTTTGAAACAACGTATGTATCTATGTTCCCTTGGACAACTTGAAAAGTGGTTAAATCCTCCAACTCTGCATGCACTTGGAATCTTCCAATGTTACTTCACCACAGATTCTGTAGAGTGCTATAAGTTTTCTGTAAAAAAAAATTGGCAGGTGGGATAATGTATAGGGATGAAAGCAAATGACCATTTGTTACATTTCCTTGACAATGAATTTCACTGCAATCACTGTTGATTGCATAAAAATTGTATTGTAAGTCTTCAACATAGTTCAAAGTGTTTTCTGCTTGTTGATGCTTTATATTCTGCAGGAACAGATGTTGTCGTTGTAAAAAATGGACGACGAGTATGCGGTACAGGGGGATGCTTAGCTAATGCTCCTTTGCATCAGAACAAGAGCTATTTTGAGTTTAAAATCCAGTCTACAGGTCAGTCAAAATCAGCTTTTTCAAGAATTCATTTCATATTATTCATATAGAATCAAAATCTCTAATGGCTGTACAGATAGACTGTCATCCACTTATTGCTGTTTTTCATCGTTCAGTTAGGAAAAGTTCGGCTATATAATTGCATATGCAAATTTCAGCTATTATAGCTATCAGCTTTCATTTATGAATGTTTTCTCACAGCAATGAAATACTAAGTTTCATTATCTTAATTGGAGACAATTTAGAATTGTTTCTTAGTGTGGCAAACCCAGGAAAACTCTTGGACTTAGTTTCACTGTTTTTTATCTAATGACTATGCCATTCCATTTTTTGCCTCTACTGTGATTTCAGGAATCTGGGGTGTTGGAGTTGCAACTCAAAAAGTCAACTGGAACCAAATTCCTCTTGGGAATGATGTAAATAGTCTAGTTCTGAGAAATGATGGAACTCTTTACTACAACAATGAAGAAAAGAACAGATTGCCAGCAAACAGTCTGCCACAGGAGGGTGATGTTGTAGTGAGTTTTTATTTTTTTTCACTATCATTTATGCGAATCAAAATATCTGAAAAGAATGTGACCTATTGCTGAAATCTCATACCAGCAATTTGTTCTGTATTAAAATATACCTTTATGTCTCTTTTATGTCTGTTTTGGTTACAGTTACCATTAGCTGTATAAAAATTTGACATGCATGTCTTTGAAAAGCTGGCAACATAGATCTGTACTGAAACAGACATATTTATACTGAAGTCATTCCCCTTTCACTGAAATATAATTCTAATAGAAGATAAAATAGGCAAACTTTGTAGCAAATTATCAGTTTAATAAACAGCATTGCCATAAACATTTTAATAGCAGAGCTTAAACATTACGTACAGTACTTTACTTACAGTTTACATACCAAGAGGCTGTCCATTTTATTTGTAAATCCAAGTGTACATATAACCACCTCCTGACTTTTGACACCTTCTAGATTGGAGTTGGAGACAGGTTTGTTTATATGGGCAAAGTTTGTAAGTAGAGTAATCTCTGTATTGCTTAATGGGTATTATATAATGTGAATCAGGCATGTTGTCTTTTATATTGTTCCTAAATAAATATAGCCTTCATATTGCAGGTTTCATAGACACTCATCAATAGATAACATTTTTTCTACCAAATTGTAAATATTTTTGTGTGAAGTATCATTGTTAATATTTAGTTTCTTAGGATAGGTTTAAAATGGTAAAATTGTAAAATATCTCAATAATATGGGTAGAACTTTTCTTGCTTTCTGGACATCTACCTAAGAATCAGATAAGGATTTTATTATTAACTTTCCTCATTTTATGGTCCTTCCTGCTTGTGGATTCCAATAATAAGGGGGAAAAAACCCTATCTACTTACCAGTAGTTGTTCATTCTTCTTCCTCATATATTTTTGCTTTAAAAAAAACATGACCAAGTGTTTTTTTGTAAATATTTTCCATATTTAATTTGCTAATATTCTAATCAATTTAGGTGTACAGGTAGTTCTTCCTCTGTCACATTCAGAAGCAGTGATATATGGCTGAATTTGATTTTCAACACAGGAATAAAGTTTCATTATCCTTGCTTCCATTATGCTTTCAAAAATTCTATTTCCTCTTGGAAGCCTTTTTTCCATTGTAAATTTGGATCCTGCTAAATTCTTTCTCTGTATTTTTTTCAGACCAAGTATTTTAAAATTTAAGGTATAACTAACTTGAGTTTTCAGAGTTCTTATAATTACAAATTTCAAGTTGATATAGTCATTGCTTTTAGTGGTCCTTTCAGTTTGGAATTTTGACAGCATGTTATGAATGCTGACCAAAAGACCATAATAGGGAAACAGACAGATTTCCAAAGTAGGGAATTATAGTTACTTATTTTTCCCTCCACCTAAGAGTGATTTAGCAGTTTACATGGACCAGTGTTAGAAATCCAAAGTAGGGTTGAAGTTGTGACATTTTGCTTCAAGAGTATCTTTCTTAATGTCACTTTTGTCTTTATAGTAGAGGGGAAGTTTTTTCTATTTTTTTCATCTTTCTTGAATGCTTAATGTTTGACATTGTGATAATTGTTAATTTTATTGTTTTCTGAGAGAAACATTGTTTCAGTTGGCAGTGAATAATTTCATGTTGTGTGGAAAAAGAGGAGAAGGAAGTATTATATACATTTACTGGCCTGAGTTATTTATTAAGTAAAAAAAGATGGAATAAAAATGTATTAAATATCAGCCTAAAATGTTCAGAATAAAATGTGTGTGTGTTCAATTAAAACAAAAAGAGGGATGAAAGTTTATATATAAAACTCATATCTGTCTTACAGGGAATTACATATGACCATGTAGAACTAAATGTTTATTTAAATGGAAAAAATATGCACTGTCCAGCCTCAGGAATCAGAGGAACAGTCTTCCCTGCAGTCTATGGTAAGGAGACATTTTCACATTTTAGTGAATGAAATGTTACACTTGACCTGGGTTCAGCTACCTACTCATCCATAAACTGAACTTGATAATTGGGCTATATCGTCATGTTTACCTCTCTATTCCATGATAACTGCTACCTCTATTGAATACCTCTTAGATACCTATTAAATTTCTGTATGTCACTTATTTCAGCACAACGGCCTAAAAAAGTAAAACGTATAGCTGGCAATGTAGCAGAAAGTTCAGGGTTAGTAAACGGATTATTTATTATAGATTGCCAAATGACTTTGTGGCTTAAAAGCTGAAAAAAATCCATATAAAAGAATATAGCTGACCAATAGAACATAATAACAAACCAAAACCAAAACAGATCAGACCGAAATAAAAGGGGCTCCTGTCCCAAAGGCTTGTGGAAACAATCTGAATAACACAAAGGAGGAAAGCATGCAAATCTCTGTGTGGAGATCATTCCAGAGGGCAGGAATCGCAACATCTCTGCAATACATTTCATCTCATGAACACCCAATGATAAATTGGCAGTAATAAAGAGCATTTGAATGTGATGTATGTATCTTCTTTTTTCCCCCCCTACAGTTGATGATAGTGCCATTTTGGATTGTCAGTTCAGTGACTTCTGTCATGCTCCTCCTGCAGGTTTTGAAAAGATACTCTTTGAACAGCAGATTTTCTGAAGGTTCCTACTGCAGATTAACTAGCACTTTTTACAACCCATTCTTTCAAACTTCACATTATTCCCAGAATACTAATGTTGTATTTGATCAGTCTATTTAATGTTTGGGAAAATATCAGTTTATCTGGAAACTATGTTGCTGGTTTAGATTTATCTACTGTTTGTGATATGATAATATTTGTATTTGATGTAAAGGGACACAGCTGACAGTATTTAGTGACCATGGACTCTAAAGAATGCTGTATAATATGCTATACAGTAAAATTTGTTTGTAAATGTTGTCACATTTCCATAAAATAGCAGAGTCTAACAGTTATTCAACAATGTTTCTCTAATATATGTAGTAATTAGAGAAAATAATTTTGAGGGTAACAGTGAAAATATTGATACCTCTTATCCTTTTTAAGCACTGGGATTCTAACGTTTAATTCTAAGCATTTGTGTTAAAATTAGAATAAATTGCTGCCTGTTAAAAACCAGGCTGCTAATATCTATCATACGAAAGCTGTCAATGGAACAAAGTAGTACTGAAAAGCCTGTTGCTTGTTGTGATAAAGCTTTATTTTTTTAATTCTTTATTACATTTTTGGAGTTCTCCAAAAATATAAAATGTACAAACTGCTCTTCTCTTTGTTTTTATGGTTATTTTAAATTGCTTTTCTTGTGCACTGAGGATATATATATATATATACAGCTTTCCTGTACATCCAGAACAATGAAACCTGCTGTAAGGAAATTACTATATCAGAATTATAAGCTTTTGTCTGTCCTTGCATTTTGTTGTGGGAGGGAGTGGAAATAACTTTCTGAGATTCTGTTGTTACATTTCGTGTATTTAACTATACCATGGCAAATAAATGAAAAAGTAATTTGCTCTATTTTGTTATATAGGCTTTATAGTCCTAAGAGATTTAAAGAATGTTCATTCTTCATAATATACTAATGTTAGAAAAACTTCCCTATTAATTTTAATATTCCTCAGGGAGATGTTCTTTTTCAGCCTTGTAGGAAATTCTTTTCCAACAGCTAGTTACAGATATACATATGAATTTAGTTTGTGCTATTGGCAAATATTCTGGAACTCCAAATTCTGCACTTGGAAAGATACGTATAAAACACTTAGTCTGCTACTATAAAGTCATGCATTTAACCCAAGTTACTACAGTACCCAAAATTTCTGGGAAGTGTATCAACAAGGGATAAAATGGGTAATAGTAACAAACAGTATGTGTTCCTAGGTATATTTTAGCTACAGTTGCCCATTTGATCCTCTTAAAATTAAAGATAGAATATTCTAAAGTATGTGTAATAAACATTTCTTTGGGTTACTTTGGGCATTTGAAAAGATGAAAAAGATATAGTTGAGAAAATAAATTTAAAATATTTTTAAAATTGAATTTGATTTAAAATTCATTCCCAAATTTTAAATATATGCCATGCTGGATAATTTCATGCTCTTATCCTAGTCCTCTTAAAAGCATCTGTTTGGCTACAGCAGATAGCATATTTTATTTATAACATTAAGTATGAATTTAAATTCTGCCATTTTAATATTCTGGCCTCTAATCTACTTTTTGTTCAACTATGTTAACACTTGTGATCTTCAAACATTACATAAATCTGAATGTGATCCTCAAAACAGATCTCTCTCCACTGCGTTACTGGATGTGTGATAACATGTTTTGGGATTTAACCTATTCCATATCTTCAATAGCGTATTTATTGAATATTTCATATATTATCTGTCAATATTAAAATTTTTACAAACTACCCTTCACATTTTCTGAATGTAGGTTTTCAAAATAAATTGTTGCTTGTGTACTTTAATAAAATCAGCTTTAAAAGTCTGCAGAACTGCCTCAAATTAAAATCATGATCTGGACAGTAACATCTTGATATAATTGGTTTTACAGTTCCTGGATTGGGTAGAGGGATACATCTAATTAGCTATTAAATCAAGGAGAGAAGCAACCTAGAACTAAGGACAAATTTCCTGACAGAACAATTAATCAGTGGAACAACTTGCCTCCAGAAGTTGTGAATGCTCTAACATTGGAAGTTTTTAAGAAGAGATTGGACAACCATTTGTCTGAAATGGTATAGGGCTTCCTGCCTGGGCAGGGGGTTGGACTAGAAGACCTCCAAGGTCCCTTCCAACTCTGTTATTCTGTTAAATTGTTACATCTCTTTTAAATGAGCTTTCAAACTGTAGATTCCAGCATTTTGTTCTTATCAGACCTGTTAGAAAATAAGGAGATTCAGTTGTAAGATTTGTATTCATAAAACCAAAGTATAAGCTCTTAATCATGTCTAGATTTGGAGTAAAGCTACTCATATGAGTGTTTGTTGCATTCTATATCTCGACTAAAGAATTGAGACAAATTAGAAACAGTCATTTCTCATTCTGAAACAATGGATCATGGGATGTTGTATACCACATCATGTTACCTCTAAACAGCCATTCCAGTATAATATAAATAGTCCTCAATTTGTGAGCATAATGGAGTCCCGAAATTTCATTGTAAGTAGTGGAAATTGGAAGGCATTCATGTGACTGGCCCAATATTATGACTTTTTCTGAGGCAATCATTAAGTGAATGTCATGGTCCTTAAGCGAATCCATTCCTACAAGCATTTTTTGCCAGAAACTGGCTGAAAATGTCAAAAAAGTACATTGTGGTCATATGACTGCAGAACACTGCAACAGCCATAAAGATGAGCTGGTTGCCAAGCACACAAAATGCAATCATGTGACCATGAGGAAGAGCCATCTTTGGTATCCCAGAACTGGGTTGTAAGGAGCTTGGGGGGAGGGAATCTGTTATAATTTTGAACAATCACTAAATGGCTAATTGTTAAGGGAGGACTACCTGCATAGTGAATTATCAGTTAACTCTACTAGTTTGTTTGAAGACTCAGTCTGGTCTAGTGATTAAATGCTGGCTTTTGAGTTCTAGTCCCACTTTAGACATGAAAGCCAGCTACGTGACTTTGGGCCACCTCACAGGGTTGTTGTGAGAAAAAGAGGAGGAGAAGGAGTATTAGGTACATTTGCCACATTGAGTTACTTAAAATAATAAAGGCGGGATATAAATAAAATCAAAGTAAATATTAACCAGAAAACATCATTATTCTCTAGAAAATCAATGTAATCCAAAAGATTTTAGAATTACTGTATATCACTGCTGGTTGCTCAAATATCTTCCTGCAAATAGAGTAGCTGCAGTTGACTGATATAAGTATTATGATTTTCACAGACCAGAAAGAGTCTCTTAAAGAGAGATTGATTATGAGAGCATGGTCTTCAAGATAATTGAAAACTTTTTAAAAATCAGTTCCTGGACAGAGCCAATCTTTTATTGGTTATTAACTTAAAAGAACAGCAATCAATCAATCATTAAAATGTCTGTACATTTTCCTTCAAAGAACCTTATCCACATCTTTGGCAGAGTTTTCTATATCTCTTACTACCATCCCATATCTGGATGGTGGCTATACAGATGAAGAAGCCTTATTTTTGTGTACAGTAGTTGAAAATCTGAAAAAATACCAGATGGTGCTTTGAGGGACCTCCTCTCCCCAGGTACCTCTACTCATCCCATCTAATTTGGCAGAATGAATTGATCCCATCAAGAACTTAAAGGTCCCAGGAAAAGAGAGGTTTTAGTCTCTGTGTCTTTTGGGACACAGAGATTAGATTAGCCCTGACTGCTGATTTGAAAGGGTCTTTTGCAATACCTTGAATATGTGGCTGTGTTTCTAGACTGGAGGTTTGGAAATAGAGCCTACAAATTGATTAGCTTGATTGCTGTTTTATCTTGGCATCTGATTATTACTTTTTCTGCTTTAACTGTTGTTAGCCACCCATAGTCACTATGATGAGATGGGCAGTTATATAAATTAAAATATATTTTAAACTGTTTGAACTGCAGCATTTTACCATAGTAATTTTATTCAGTGACAAATATCTCTTGGCAGGACTTTGAAAGTGATATTAAATCATGCAAACAAGAAAGAAAAATCACACTGGATTTTTCCAGTGAGGATGCTAATATCACTGCCATTAAATCAACAGACTTGCTTCTGATCAAATTTGGAGATTTGCTTTTTTCAACTTGCATCCATCTGTCTCTTTTATCTGTTTATTCTCTACTAACTCATAAAGCCAACTGCTGCCTTTGTTAGAAGAAAATACTTAAGTGTGGTTATATTAACTATCCATTAGAATTTCTGCATTTCATATACTGTACCAGCTAGGACCAACTTTGGGAAACTTTCTGAAAGTTTCAGAAATCCTTTAGGGTCAAATCCAAATATATAAATGAGAAATAAAATTTAAACTAACATTTGGACTGAAGGTAATGTATTGTGTAAGGTTCTCACCGCAATCTGTTTGTTGATAAATGTTCTGTTTGTATTTTTTTAAAGAAATAAAATTTATAATAATAATAATAAAAAGAAATCCCTTAGGCTCTACCAGTTTCCAAGGATGGATTGTCTTAATCCTCCATTTGTACAAAGTATGCAAATCTAAGTTTCAGTAAAATAAATAAATAGATAGTCCTATCATGGTATTTGGTCATAACAAATTTCTGCACTTTCCCGTTTTATTGCAAACATAAACCCATAATAAGTCCACAGTCATATCTCAGGGATGGCTGTCTTATGGGGCAACCTCATGCCAGAGCATGAAGAATGAATGTATCCAGGGCAAGGTAGATTTTGAAATGATCAGATGGCTGTTGACCCATGGGATTCTTTAATAGGCTTCCAAATATTGCCAGGTATCCCAATATGAGGGGCAAAAACTAATTCAATTTTCAACTCTACTGAATATTCATGAAAAAATCAAGCCTTACAAAGTTTGTGGGTGAGCACAGCATTATTTGTAGTGCACGTTTAATTGTTGCTTTATATGGCGAGTTAAACAACAAGAAATATCAAATATGTTTGTTTAGCCACCGTTTCTTCCATAAGACAAAATTAGTCGGATTCCTACCTTGGCGACAAGTGATCGCTCTCGATTTATAAGACATAATGACTAGATTCACCAAATCCACAATAACTGCTTCGCACTCCGGGGAAACGCATCCTTTAATGCTGACCCAAACAGCCCGCAGCCCGTCCCTTTACGGTGGCTGCTAGCTAAGCTCTTCCCTGGGATCCTCAGTGAACTTCAGACCACTTAGCGGACTTCAGTCGGATTAGGAGGAAAACTGAGCAGATCCTTTCCCTTCAGCCTCTACTTTCCCGCTTACTCTGCCCGGCCCCAACCCTCGATTCCTGCGCCGCACATGGGCAGCTGTCATTTCCGCTCAGAAAAGCGAGCGGAACCAACCCTACCAAGGCAGGCTCACTCAGTCTCCCGGCCACTGGAGCTTCGGAATTTTCTCTCCGTTCCTGCAACCGTCCAGGCGGCTGTGCGCATGCGCCTCCCTCCGTCGTTTCCCGTTTGTTTCGTCACTGAGCATCTGCCTGCCCGTTCCGCCCCCCTCCCCTTTCGCGCGCGCGCTGTCGTCGCTCCTTCAGCCCAGAGCCGCTGCCGCCGCCGCCGTCGCCGCCGCCGCCGCCGTCGTCATGGCTGACAACGCCGCCGCCGGCCTGGAGAACCACCGCTTCAAGAGCTTCAAGAATAAGGGCCGCGACGTGGAGGTCTGTGCCGGCCTGGGACAGTCCCTTTCCGTCTAGTGGGGGAGTGGCCGGGTTTTACTTTCTCAGCCCGCGGGAGGCTTGGTGGCTCTGCGCCCGGTGGTGGGACCATGTCGGCAGACGCACCAACACACGCACCGCCTCCGCCATCTGCCTGCTGGGCCCGGCCTGGTTCCCTCTGCCCACCTCGACCGGGCCGGCATGGGGGGATCCGGCCCTTAAGTGGGCGGGAGGGCGGGAGGGCGGGCGGGCGGGCAGCGGGGTTTCTCAGGCTCCCTTTGTGATTCGGCTCTTTCCCCAGACTTGAAGGGAGTCTGGGCTGATCGGGCTCCCTTTTGAATTCTTGTCCGTGAGACACAATAATAATGCCGGCAGGGCGAGAGCCTGATTAGTCCTATCAGTCTTGCTCACCTTCTGGTGGTGGGGAAGCAGGTCGTAATCTCCATTCTGACTCTTCAACCAAGGACGCCGAAATGTGGGGCTTGGCCGATCTTCTTTGTCCTTTATCATTCCCCCAGAATAGTGTACATACTGGATGGATTCCCAATGAGATACTTAGGAGAGCTCTGACAGCCTATTTCTGTCACTTCTTTAGCTTCCTTATTAATAAGGCTTTGGGAAGAGATTTACAATGTCTCCCTTTGCTTTCCTAATTACTTCTGATGCACCTACTATACATCTCCCTGGAATTCCTATCAAGCTTGATCTTCCTTTTATTGCTTTTATTGCTCCAGTGTATTGCAGCTCTGGATACATGTATAGTCCACTGGGTTGGTTTGAGTCATTCCTATTTTCTGAACAAAACTTAATTTTACCCCCTAAACAAATGCTTAATTCAAGGTATGAGCCACAGAACACCATTTTATGTTGGCGATAATCACTTGCTATTTAACAAAAGTGAGCTTTTACATTTTTACCTGGCAGCAGTTGCCTCACAATTAACTACAAATGTAAGAAGGAAGAAAAAAAAATCAAGTTCTATATAAGTTCAATTTTCCGAGACACTATTCAGATTTAAAGGTAGGAAGTGATAAGAGTAGTTTGAAGAATACGGAATATGGTAATATAGTCTTAGGCTGAGTTCTTTGGTTTTGACAGTTTATGCACAAATAACCAGTGCTTAATATATTGTAGTAGTAGCTGATCAGTTGTGGCTTGTTTAAAAATTATGGTTAAACAAAGTACGGCAGGAGCATTATGTATACTGCCTTGAGTTGTGCAGATACAGGTAGGATATAAATCTAATAATAAATGTAAGAGCCAGACTATATATTGTTTAATTATAGCTGATTTGTTAGACTTTATAGGTCTGCCATACAGTAGAATATGGCAATACACCTGGAACACCGTAGAATTCAGTTCTTTTCTTACACAAGCGTAATACATATTTTTTATTTTATACTTTATTTTATGAACTAGCTACTTTGGAGATCACTCACCCAATCTTTCAGAGATAATTCTTTGTAAGGTCTCCTATTAGTAGATATTAATATTTCCCATATTTGTCGATTCTGAATCTTCCTGATTTGGAAATTATGGATTCCTATAATAGTTAATGATTTTAGTATCAAAATAAGTAATGACATGTCTTAGAGTTCAGAATACCCCTTTCCTTTCATTATTTGGTAACTTCAGATATAATATTGGCTGACCAGTATTTTTTTTCTGGGCTCTAATAATCAACAATATGTAAAGTTTCTATTTTTTCAGTTGTAGTTGTGGTGGCTAGCTAATCAAACATTTAAAGAAATTGTTGCATTTTCACATTTTAAAAAGAAGCAAAATTCTGCTTCGTACTGATAAGTATGTGTTGTATATATGTGTAGCATATATTGCATATATTATATTTTGTTATTGATTGTATTTGCAAATACGTCTACTGAAATGTGGCATATTTAATATGCTTATATTGTTTAGATCCATAGATTTTACCACAAGCATGATTAAATAGTGATGTTAAATCCCCATCTATAACATTTTTAAAACTATAATCTTGAAGTAGAAGACCATATTTCAAGACTATAGTTTTAAAGACTTTATAATGCAGGTAAGAGCTATAGCCTGATCAGTACAATGGTTCTACCTTTCTTTCCCAAGTTAGTTGAATTTCACTAGGACAACTAGATGGTGCTATTCCATCTAATGTTACAGTTTATGTGCTTAAAATATTTATGTCCCCATTTCATTCAAAAAGCTTGACAATCAAGATTAAAGGAGCAACTAGAAACGTTTATCCCTAAAAT
This sequence comes from Ptyas mucosa, assembly GCA_012654045.1. Classification (NCBI taxonomy): domain Eukaryota; kingdom Metazoa; phylum Chordata; class Lepidosauria; order Squamata; family Colubridae; genus Ptyas; species Ptyas mucosa. The sequence goes on from WNWU01000072.1 coordinate 1,949,554, forward strand.
AGTAGCAGACTGAAGAATATTGGCATAAATAAAAGAAAGGTGTTTCAGTAATGTTTCTAGTGCTGAAGTGACAGCAGTAAATCATATATCTTCATTGATAGTGTTTCATACTACTTAGGTATTTGGAAAATGTTTTGTTCTTATTGTATCAGTCTTATTTTGACTGATTCATATCTTGTGGGCTTAAAATGTAAAACTTTTATTCTTTTAACCCATTGAGATTTCTCCTCTCCCAAGATTTGGATAATATATCAGTGATGAGATTGTAATAGGCAATCCATGATAGTTTTTTTTTAAAAAATAGATATCTTTAAACTCCAAATCAGTGTTAGATAATGGCTTTAAAGAGAAGAATAACAAGGAAGCCTGAAACAAATCAAATTTTGCCTTGGAGGAAAAAAAGTGACAATTAGGAAGCATAGGAAATATAGAAATTAATTTCTTTCTGCAGTCTGGACAGAGTGATTTAAATGACATAGTTTTCAGTAATGTTCATCATATAAGCACTTTATTTAATTTAAATACATTTGTTACAGCCACTCATTCTATTAGACTCTGGGTGGCTTACAAAATCCAGAAACGGTACAAATGGTTAAGTATACATAAACAGGCAGAGTAAAACAACCACAATAATAAACAATACAGATTATGATTGGGGACTACAAATACCCCAATAAACATTAACCCAGTCCTGGGAGCAGAGCTGAGTTTTAAAGAGTTTTCCAAACCCCCAGGGAAGTAGATATTATTCATATTTTGGGGGGTGGGGAACGTTGTTCCAGAAGGCAGGGACACTGATAGGAGACCTACTTCCTCAATTCCAATAGACGGTAACATTTGATAAAGGGGACCTGGAGTGCACCTGAAGGGCTTTATATAGGATGACTTTCACGTTGAATTGCACCTGGAAGCCTATTGGCAATCCATGCAGCTCATCTAGTACACTTATGCAATGTATATAACATGAGGTTCCTGTTATACTGTTCACACCACTGTAATTTGCAGCAGCTGTAGCTTCCAGGTGATCTTCAAAGGCAGCGTCATATATTGTGCGTTGTGATAGTCCAATTGTGAAGGAGATGAGCGCATGAACAACTATCTGAAGGGCTTCTCAGTTGAGAATAAGGCACATTTTCAAGCAGGAGCTGCTTCTCCAGGAAGATCCCCAAATTGCTATTTTGAACTGGAAAGTACAACCCATCCAAGACCAATGATAAAAATATCCCCACCTCAGAGAGATCAAACAGTCATAGCTACAGTCTTGTCAGAATTGAGACAGTCTATTCTTCCCCATCTAGATCAGCACAACCTGCAGAGACTGGGTCAGTACATTGACAGCTTCATCTGTGCAACCCATGGGTAAGATGTACAGCTGGGTATCAACATACTGATGATGCCAAAGCCCAATAGTTTCATGTAGTTGTTAAACAGAAGGGGGAAGAGCATCGAGCCATCAGGCACTCCACAAATGATGGGCCAAGGGCACAATCCCCCCTCCCCGATCAAAACACCAACTGAGACTGAGGAGTAAGGCAAACCACTCAATACGGTGCCTCCCTTCTCCAGCCCCTGCAACCAGTTCAGAAGGATACTGTGGTCAATGGTATCAAAAGTCAACCTAAGTAGGAATTATTGCAACAAGAATATTGTCCATTGGAAAAAAGCAAACTTAATAAGAAGAATCCTGGTGCTTCCAAGTTGTAAATAATTCATTTTTGTCACTGTGTAAATGAAAAGTGATTTGGATTCTTTCTTATTGGTTCAGGAAGTCAGGTCATTTTTTAAAATAAAGTACATTTTTAAGAATATTGTTGATAAAACTGAGAAAATTGTATCGATTTCCCAGTGTATTCCTCTTTTGTCCTAACTACAGTATAATAGATACTATTGGATAGGAAATTGGGGTACTGTGCAAAAAGAAAAGCGGTGTATTAAATTAAAAAAACCCTAAGTATCTTGGTGTTCACATTATATACATACTTATATACAGTACCTGTGTGGAAGGTTAGTGTGGAATGGTTGCTAAAATAATGGTTGTATTAGATTTTTGATGATAAAGAGACAAACATTTTGAATATACTGGTACTATAGGATCATGAGCATCAACTGAAATGATCAACCTTTGTCTTGCTAAATGGATATGAGATATACTCCCTCAGCCAGTACCTTTCCATGCTTACATTTTCCAAACTAAGAATTGCTCATATGAGTTGTAGACTCACATTTAAAGTACATCAGGAAGTTTGTATTGTACAATATAAAGAAGATCCTTCTTTAAGTATTTTTAATAACTTTTCTTCTGCATTCAAAATATTTAGTCTAAGGATATATTAACTCTGAAACTGTCAGATTATTGACTCATTTCACACATTTTGTCCAGTAATAGTTTTCTGGAACCAGAGGCAGAGCTGTGTGGAATGATACCTACTGAAGATGCTGACAATCAGATGAGGACTCTTTTCCTAAATATTCTGTTTTTCCTTCATCTTGTATTTGCTTCTAGAACATAATTGTTGGGAGGGGGAGCTTTTGTAAATCGGTGGCATTTCCTTGTTGCCCTATTTAAGAGAAGAGTAGTACCTGGTGCTGCTTTTGAACTGATGAGAAAAGAAAAGTTGAAAAATACTTCATCCTTTTCATCTTACCTCTTCAAGAGTAGATCACTTGTTAGTATATTCTTACCTGAATATACAAGAATCAATTAGCAGTACAGACTGCAGTGCATTTAGTTATAGAATTTCAATCCTAGTATTTCCCAAAAACATTCTGATTTTTTTTGCATATCTTTGCCTTTTAATGTGAGTCCTAATGATGTATGTAAAGGGAGTCTAAGTGGAAAAAAAAATAACACCAAACATGTAGTTTTCATTGCATTTGTTTTATACCAAAGGTTAACAACATGTAATGTACCATTGTGAAAAAAGTAGTCACCCTCTTAGTGCAGTTAAAGAGATAAACAATGCCACCTAGGTCAGTATTTCATTACTATAAACCAAAGGTGTCAAAATTGTGGGCCAGATACGTCACACGCTGGCCACACTCACACCCGGTTTAGCAAAGTGGAAAAAGTTGTGATACGTCACGTGACGATGCAAATTTGACACCCCTCCTGTAAACAATCACAATTGATTTTGATCAGTCCTGCCCAAACTTTGGTTTCCCTCATCACAGTAAATGATGCATAATGCCTAATTATTCAGAAGGAATCTTTTAAAATCTCAATAAAATAGTAATTGATATATAAAATGCTGGCCTAGAGACCAGGAGACTGTGAATCTCACCTTCGACATGAAAGCCAACTGGGTGACTTTGAGCCAGTCTCGCTCTCTCAGACCAATCCATCTCACAGGGTTGCTGTTGGAAAAATAGGAGGAAGGAGTAGTATGTTTGTTTGGTGCCTTCAGTTACTTATAAAAGTAATAAAGGCAGAATAAAAACAATCTAATACAGGGGTGTCAAATTTGATTTCATTGAGGGCCACATCAGGTTGTGTTTGACCTCGGGGGAGCAGGGGGGCGTGGCCAGCTCAACACCACTCGTGTCGGGGGCGCCTTGGTGGCCCGAGTGCTCTGCCAGCGAAAACGGACTCCCGAGTTCCATTTTCGGCTGCGATGGCTTCCTGCAACCCTCTGTTAGTGAAAATGGAGCTTGGGAGGGCCAGATCTAAGCACCCTGCGGGCCGGATCTGGCCCCCGAGCCTTGAGTTTGACACCCCTGATCTAAAGCAAGTGAGCAAGCAAGCTCTGATCCACAGTGGCAGTGTCTTGTAATAGGGAAAATTTAAGATAATAATGAACAAAAGAAAAATATGAAAATATTGGCCTTCTCCCATTTGTCCTTTGTGCTTGGCCTCTGGATCTTTAACTGCCATATTTAAATTACTGATTTATTGTCTAGGAATGTGTCCAGTCAAATTAAGTTGTCATCCTCATCAGCATATTTTAATTACAATACATTTCTTTGAGTGTTATTGTTTAATATAGATCATTGGCAACATCCACCCTGTATATAAGTTTTAACAAACTTAGCAAACTCCTGAAATTTGGCAGATGTGTTTCTATTACTTTGGACTTCTGATAATAGTTGGTTAGAGTTAGGCTTAGTAACAATGTTCTTAATTATTTTTAGACTCCATTTTACTTATACAAATATATATAGAAGGATGTAATACTTCTTTTATTCAATATCTGGTCTGTATCTGGTCTGAGGGCTGTGATAAATTTAAATTTGATATGTTTCAGAAGAGAGGAGAAAATATAAGCAAATATAATTTATTATTACCATACTGCAAGTTGGAAGATCCTATGACTTGAAAAAGAAATGTATTATGATAATTATGAACTGCAGGTTAGGTTCTGCAATATTGCTGCATTTTTTGTGAATATACTGCATATGTGCATGTATAGGCATGCATGTGTATATTTATACTTATGTGTATAGTTTAATATATATTAAGCTTCTATTGCAGCAAGCTGGAATTACAGTTTACAACATTTTCCAGTAACCACCCTTCCTTATGTCTGATAGATGGGTTAGGTTGATTCCCAACCAGCATAATATTTTGGAGCTGAAATCACAAAACATCTTGAGAGTACCTGATTGGAAAAGACTGGCCCATTTATTTCCACATTGTGAATTAGGCTAGGAGAATAGTACATAATAATTCCCCAGTATAGTTTATTAATGTACCTCTATTGCTAATATTGTTAATCATGAGGTGTGTCTGAAGCATTTTCAATAGGAAATCCATCTTACTTCAGGGTACTTAAATTTCTTCTTTAGACTTCCTGCACCATCAAATTCAGGACTTACTTGCATGCAGAAGGGCTATGCTCCGTTAATTGTATACAGACTGATTACACTCTTGGATATTCAGAAATAATAACAATAAACATCTCCTCATATGATAAGACACAAATTAAAGCAGAGATTTAGATCCCAAAATTTTTGATCCTGACGTTTGGTTTTTCACCTCTTGAGACTTAAGCTCAGTTATTACAATTGCAGTGACAAAGATTGTTTTGTACATCATCAAATTGATACAACCTTGTTATTCACAAGAGTGAGAAGTCAGCAGGTGTGCAGCATCCCTGAAGTTTTCATCTGTACCCAAAAATATTCTGTAATTCTATATTTTTCTGTGACTGAATGTACTCAAATTGAACAGTAGAATACAGAATAACACAAGGGACCTTGGAGGTCTCCTAGGCCAACCCCCTGCTCAAGCAGAAGAACCTACCTTTCCAGACATGATTCTCCAATCTCTTCTTAAAAACCTACAGTGATGGAGCACCACCTTCTGGTGGCAGGCTGTTCCTCTGACTAATCGTTCTCACTGACAGGAAATTTATTCTTAGTTCTGGGTTGGATTTTGCTTTGTTAAGCTTTCATCTGTTACTTCTTGTCTTCTCTCAGATACCTTGAAGAATAGTTTGACCCATCTCCTCCCTGTGGTAGCCCCTGAAATATTAGAAGACTGCTATCATGTTACCTGCATTCCTTCTCTTTATTAGACTAGACATTCCCAATTCCCACAACTGTTCATCATACGGTTAGCATCCAGCCCCCTAATCATCGTTGTTGCTCTTCTCTGCACTCTTTCCAGAGTCTCAACATCTTTTTTGTATCATGACCAAAACTGGACTCAGTATAAGCACTAGATTGAATATATAGAACTTGACTAATTGACTCAGAGAGGACTCTAAGACTTTGTTGTAAAACATGTATACAAGTGGTAGTGCAATAAATATTGTAACATTTCACAAGAATTGTACACTTTTTCTTAAAATTAATTTTACACCATTTGTGACTAATTCAAGATCAAAGTAAACATTTGGTTAGCTATTCTTTAGGAATATTGTAATATACTACTCAGGTGTGATGGCCTAAAGGTGGAGCTCTTGCCTCACAATCGGGACCGTGTGTTTGATCCTAGGTAGAGGCAGATATTTCTTTCTCTGGGTATAATGGGAATATATCTGCTGAACAAAACTCTGCATTGGCGACAGGAAGAGCATCTTTCCATTAAACACTCAGCTAGCTCCATTCAGTTGACCAGACTCCACTCCGCAAGGGATTATGGGATTGTTAAAAGATGATGATGATTGTAATATTCTACTCATTCATTGCTATGAGTAGCAGTTTTTATTTTGCTTAAACGGTGACCTCCATGCAAAGCGATCCACAAGACCTTTTGCCATTGAGGAATTTCTGGACAACTCAGAAATTCTGGACAATTCTGGACAGTGAATTTTGTAGATTAATTTTAGGATCTAAATCTGCTTTAATTTGTGTCTTACCACATGAGGAGATGTGTTGCTTGAAGAATTACATCTTCTTGTCAATCTGGTGTCATATCGATCTTATTTAATTCTAGTATTGAAATGTGCAGAAGCTCCTTCAACATGCTGTTCTATAAAATAGTACTAATATAAATATCTCTCTTTTAGTTATCTTTCCTTATTTGTAAGACAATCCCAAATACATTACCTTGATCTCTTGGTACTTTCATTATTTATTGTAGTTATAGCCTAGAATTAGTATTTTTTTTAACAAAATAAAAAAGTTCTCACAGCAGTTAACAACCTACATCAAATTAAATGCAGAAAAAATGGCATTGGGAAATTCATTGCAGATTATTTACAAATTACAACATCTGTAAAAGTGATCATTAAAGGAATTTCTGTCAAAACAAGTCCTCCTCCATAGTAAACCTAGTGGTAGAAGGAGCCATGTAAATTCAATCAAAGATAGAGCATTATTTCTAGGTAATAGTTGGCTCCACTATCAAATTGTTTTTGTTTTTAGGAATTTTTTTTGCAAGTCTTGCAAGTCATATGGGATGTGTGCATACGTGAAGAACATGGCGGCGATGGCAGCAGCTTGCCTTCAGAGAAAGCGGCTGGCAAAGCAGCCTTTTCAGAGGCTTCTTTCCCAGCTGCTTTCTAGTAGCGACAGCTGGCTGGGGGCCGCCAAAAACTTGGATTAGCTTGCCTTCCCAACTCCGGACCAGCCACAGTGGAAGGTAAGCAGCCGAACAAAGAAGTGGTGGTGAGGGAGGAAGGCAGGCAAGTGGCCCTGGCCACCGGACCGCGGGGAAGGGCACATGGAAGGCAGGCAAGCATGTAAGGGCCGCCCAGCCGTAGGGAAGGGAGCTAGCAGCTCCCCTCCTTTCCCTGCGGCCTGGCATGCTTGCCGGCCTTCCCATGCTTTTGCCTTCTGAGGTTGGGTCACACATGCAGCCCGTGACGGGAGATGTGCCGCTTTTGGCCCAGCCTGGCCCAGCCTAGCCAGGGGATGGCTGGGCGGCCCTTTGGGGAGACAGAGCCGTTGAGCTGGGGCTGAGAGGGGTGGTGGTAGTGGTGGTTTTGCAGGAGGGTGAGCGGATTTCCCAGTGCTGCTGCACATGTGCACCGCATGTGAAGGGAGGCACTGGAAAAGCCGCGCAGGAAAACTTCCCAGGCATTCCGGGATGCCCCTCAGCCACCATCGCCGCCGCCGCTGCCTGCCATGGCAAAAGCCATGCAGGAAAACTTCCTGGGTATTCCAGGACGCCCCACAGCCGCCGCCGCCTGCCGCAACAAAAGCAGCACAGGAAAACTTCCCAGGTGTTCCGGGACACCCTGCAGCCACCACTTATGCCTGCCGTGGCAAAAGTCACGCAGGAAAAGTTCCCGAGCGTTCCAGGACACCCTGCCTTCTTGGGCCTTCCACTCTTGGGCCTTCCAGTCTCACTCTCCTAGACTTTGAAGGAGAGAGGGAGAGAGAGAAAGAAAGAGAGAGAAAAAGACACAAAGAAAATGAGAGAAAGAGAAAAAAAGTGGAACGGAGCGACAAGAAAGAAAAAGGAAGAGAGAAAGAAAGAGAGGAAAAAAAAGAAAGAGGAAGGGAGAGAGGGAGAAAAGAGAATGAAGGAAAAGAGACAAAGAAAAAAAAGAAAGGAAGGAAGGGAGAGACAAAAAAGAAAAAGAAAAAGTGACAAAGAAAGAAAGAAAGGGAAGAGGAAGGTAGAGAGAGAGAAAAGAATGAATGAAAGAAAGAAAGAAAAGGAAAGAAGGAAGAGAAGAAAGAAAGAAAGAAAGAAAGGAAAGGAAAGAGAGCGAAAAGAAAGAAAGGAAAGAAAGAGGAAGGGAGAGACAAGAAAGAGAGAAAGGAAGAAGGAAGAGGAAGGGAGAGAGAGAAAAAAAGAAAGAAAGAAAGAAGAAAGAAAGAAAGAAAGAAAGAAAGAAAGAAAGAAAGAGGAAGGAAGGACCACAAACCCTGGCACTAGACGTGGCTTCAGAAGACACTTTGAAACAGGACAGCAATCTAAGGCTGGAAGGGACCTTAGAGGCCATCTAGTCCAACCCTCTGCTCCAGCAGGAAACCTTACATCGCCTGGATTATTTTGGTGCCTCTAATAGAGGAAAATTGCCAGAAAGGAGTAGGAGTTTACTAGGACAAGGCTGCCATGCAGAGGAAGGCAGAGATAGTCCTTGACTTATGACCACAATTGAGCCCAAAATTTTGGTTGCTAAGCAAGAGCGTTGTTAAGTGAGTTTCACCATATTTTACTCAATCCATGATCTCTCCTGGCTCTAACAGTCATGTGCAGGCTAGAGAAGTAAATCTGAAGGCGTTTGTAATGTTCTAAATGTACAGAAGTTATAGTTAAATGTGTGGCAGAAAGTGGACTCTGGGTGTGTTTTTCCAAATGTAGTAAGTGAAATTGAATGTGTATAGTTTTAGAAGAGATGTGTGTACATACACATACAGTATATATAGTAAATAATGTATCTTTTTGTGTGCCTATACACACTCTATACTATGTAATATGTATGTACACATATGGCATATGTACATAGGATTAAATAGTATATTTTGAGTGTTCAGTAGTAGCAAATAAATAGACAGGGAAATTGTATCTCGTTGAGGCCTTTGAGGTGAGGAGAGACCAGGCACCCTAATCATAACCCTTGACATGAGTAACGACAAGTTGGCCACGCCCACCCAGTCACATGATCACCCAGCTACGCCCACCGTCACATGGCCACCAAGCCACACCCACACAGTCACGTGGCCACCAAGCCACGCCCACCAAACAAGCCACACCCATAGAACCAGTAGTAAAAATTTTGGAACAAAGTGTATTAGAATGTTCTGGAATATGAACACAGCACATCTTTAAAGGAACCACAGAATTAATGTGATACATTAAAACAGCAGCAAGCATGAAAAAGATGTGGCTTATTTAAAGAGCTCCTGCCTAATATGTGTACAGTGTGTGTTCCTAAGCACTTACTGTCAATAGTTTATCTTGAATCCTATGGGACTGGAGACAAAAACCTTGAAGAACTTCAAATAAATCTTTTGTACTGTAGAAGAAAATGAGAGCAGCTGTATGAAGTCTATTAAATCTCCCCAATGAAAAATTAAGAAAAAATATTGATTCAAAAAAAGTAATGGTCTTCATGGTGTGTCTAAAATATTGCTCGGAGTACAAGATGTCTTAGTACAAGAAAACAGATACTGTTTTAACAGATACAAGGAGATCTGGTAGAATTATTATTATGAATACAGCAACTATAGTGTATTTCAAGGAAGAAGCATAGCAATAGAAAGGGAGATGGAATCTACAATATGTTGCTGAAAGCATTTGGATTAAAATAAATAAAAGTACAGGTAGTACTTGTAATTGAGCTTGGCAATTATGCTCATGACAGTCGTAAAGTACCATGTGATTGAACTAATTTTTACCTTTTTTGTGAGGGTCATTAAGTGAACACCATAGTTGTTATGTGAACCCATTGTTTGCTATGGGCTAGGTTTTTCCAGAAAGAGAAGTATACATCAGTTTATGGCAAAAACATCATAAATCATGGTCATGTGACTGGGGGGTGCTGCAAACAGCCGTAAAAACAGGTGGATTGCTGAGTTCCCCAAAGTGTGGTCAAACGACTGCCAGAGGCATCCAACATCAGAACTTCAAAACTGGGTTGTAAGTAGCCTTTTGGGGGTCTGTCATAAGTTTGAATGGTTGTTAAGTCAAAGACAACCTGTATATGATATCTATTACCAACCCCCAATCAAGAAAAATACGTTGATATTTTCTAAAATCACAGATTTTACTCTGATGATTTTTGGAAGAAAAAATCCAGGCAGCTGGCAAATGGCTTGAATTTATGACTGATTGCAGCATTCCAAAGTCACATGACCACAACTTGTAAAGTTTTCTGGCCAGATTCTGGTGGCTTTTTTGCCATTTCTCACAAAAATGGCAATTCAGTTGAATGGATTCATGTAACAACCACACCATTCACTTATTAACAATGGTGACTTATGTTATGGCCATTTGTAAAAATGGTTATAAGTTGAGTCAGAACTTGTAGTGAGCCGCTTAACAACTGCAATGATTATGATCTAACTGGGCTCAAATGTCGCTGTTAAATGAGGACAACCTGTACCATAAAAAAAATAAAACAGTGACTGGGAATTTCAGAGGTAACATAAGAATAATAAAAATATACAATGCCATTTTTTTAAAAAAGAAATCAATAACTTGGTATATCTGTATAGTCAGAAACATGGCTTATTTTTCATTACTAAAGTGAAACATGCTGGCAACAAAAATTTACTCTGCTTTACAAGTGAATAGGAATAGAATGCATTCATGGTCAGCAGGAATCTTAACTTATAATTACGCAGAAATATAGTGTCAAAATTATACTCCCATAATTTGTTTTGCTTCCCATTGAGTAGCCCAGTAGAAAATTAAGCAAGACACAGGGCTATTAACCTTTTTTGTACTATTTTTTATTTTTTTATTTAATTTTTAATTTTTTGTTACTTCCAGTTTTTTTTAAATGGATGAAATTCCTTTTGAAATGGATGAAAACCTCCTTCTGATTTCTTGCAATTGCTCTGTAGCATTTCTCTTCTTTATGTAGGTATATTTTTATGTTGTTTCCTATTGTTGCATATATAGTATAGATCTCAACTTAAAGTTGCACTATCACAATGAGTGTTTAAAATACAGGCTGTTGTTTCCATCAGTTTTTGTGCAATAAGTACATGTCATTGCTTGAGTAGGACAGATAGCAAGGCTTGCTTTGTACTTTTTTCTCAAAGCAGCTTCTTTATCTTTGTTAGGGAGTCAACTCTGCATGTATTGTTCGTTCTTTGTCAGAACAATTTTTGTAAGGTGTTTCTGGAGAGAGAAGCATAGGTAGTTCTTGTCTTATGATTAGAGTTGGCCACTCAGCAAAGCAGTTGTTAAGTGAGACACTCACATGACTGTTTGCTCAACAACCTCAATTGCAGCACTCCTGATTACGGTTGTTCAGCGATCTCCTGGGTTTTAAGTGGACGGAATGAAAGAGTTGCCTGCCAGGTTCAACTCCCTTTCATGTGCAGAAGGGAACTCCTCTGAAGGGCTGCAGGACTGGAGGTCAGATCTTGGAATCTGACTTCTGTTTCTGTAGCTCAGTGGGCAGCTCATTTGCTCTTGGAGGGCTCCCTGTGGGAAAGGAGAGTCTCAGTTCAACTGGGTTGGCTGAAATTTTCCCCCTCCTTTTTGTTCTCAAAGAAATGCCTGTCTTGAGGGCATTTCACTTCTGTGGTAGGCAACAGCAGCTTGCCACCTTCCTTGCTGACTTCCTCATTGAATTTCTGGGGAAACTGGCAGGGAAGATTGCTAATAGTAATCACACGATTGTGAGTCGCTTGGCAACTGGTCATAAGTGAGATTGCCAAGTACTGCATGTACACCTGCATGTGACTATGGGGGTTGTGGTACAATGTTTTGCGATGGGCAGAAGTGCTTTATGGGCTGTAAAGCACCCATTCCACGGCTGTCATAATTTTGGATCATTGTTAAACAAGCAAAAGTCAAGGACTATCTGTATAGAGTAGAGCAAAGGTTTTGAAACTTCCAGACTGCAGAATCTGTTGTTTAAGGAATCCCAGAACCCACAATCAAGAAGGAAAACTGTACTGATTGAAAATTGGCTATCTTTGAGGGAACCTTTTTGAGGGGGAGGGCTTAATTCCCATGGAAATTTATCAGGTTCTTGGGATACCTTAAAGTCCCATGGAACAGAGTTTGAAAAACTCTTGAGTAGAGGATCTGCACTTTAAATCATTTTCTATTCCACCATTCAAGAAAATCAACAGAACTATAGCATGTAGTTTCATAATATGTAGTACAATTGTTAATTTTCTAACATTTCCAAAGAATTAAATTGAGTAATCTGTATCCTTTGAATCTGAAAGATTACTTCAGACACTGGCCTTATGGAAGTTAATACACACAGAGCTGCTTCTGTGAGCTTTGGGATAGTGAATAGCCATCCTCATGCCTGTTGCATTATGATACATTTGTATTATATCTTGATTTTAGTTTTTTAAAGTGTTTCATGTTTTTGTGATATAAATCACTAGGAGATATTTTTTCTATCTGATTTTTTTCCCATGCAATTGTGTCCAATTCTCAGAGGCTGTCTGCTTGGCAAGGTTTTTTTGGAAGTGATTTGCTCTAGCATACATTCTAGGGCTAAAAGAGAGGGATTGGCCTAAGGTCACCGAAGCAGGCTTTGTGCCAAGGCAGGACTAGAACTCACAGCCTCACATTTTCTAGCCTGATGCCTTAACCATTACACCAAACTGGCTCCCATCTGGTGATTTACAAATATAGCAAACATGTGCATTAATTTCTGTATCTCATGTTAGTGACTTTATTTTTCTTTTCCAGACCATGCGAAGACATAGAAATGAAGTGACAATTGAACTTAGAAAAGTAAGTATATAATAAATTCTACCCTGGGTGCATTTTCATGTTATATTAAAACATTATGTTATAGAAATATTTCACAGATAGTATTGTTTTTTTCTAATCATGGATTATTTTCCACTTAGCTAAAATTGTTCACATGGCTCTTAATATTGGCAGAGCCTTAGCTGATCATTTGAGGTTATTGGAGAAATAGGGCAAGTAAATGCCTTCATTTTTTTTCCTAGTGGTGCTGAGAACACCAATAGTGTCTCCTCAAAAAATAGATTATTTTCCGTGGGTTTTAATTACAGTTTCTTGAGTCACTATTGGTACATTTAACTGCAGCATTTCTTAACCCTTTAAATGATTGTGTTGTTGTTTATTCTGTTTTTTACAAGTCACTAATGGGATCAATGCCTAAAGTTTACAATACCAATCAGTCATTGTTCTGGTCACTCATGGAATTTGCTTTTTCCAGTCTTTCTTTTTATATCACCACCATTTCTGCTAGGAAATTGCAAAAATTAGGTTCCTATTGTATATTACTTTTCACTAACTGTTTTCAAAGCTCTGGTCTGAAACATCTTATTTTTCTGAAAACATTAATCATTTTCTGAATAAAATTTGAGCTAACCTGACCTGGTGGCATAGATGAACTGCAGGTAAAACCATTTTGTTAAACTAAGTAATTTAATGTCAAGAGGAGAAGAGAAGAGTTTTGAGAAAAACTTTGTAGCTGGATTAACCCAGTAAAGCAACTCGTGAATTTTATTTTGTACAATGGTCCTTCCTCTATTCCAGCGGCACACTTTTTTCTCCCTTTTAAACAGTTGGTAATTTTGGTGGAAGCACTAGGGTGGAGGGGAAAGGCTCCTTTCCCTAAGTAAGTAAAAGGCCCAAAAAAAAAAAAAGCCAAGGAAGAATAGGAAAATTAACTCAACAGATTTGCCAGTTAGTCTGTACTAACAACCATTAGAAAGAAAAGGAACACAAGTTAATTGAGAAAAAAGTTAATGAGATGTGGTTGGAGCAGCTACAGTTGTGCTACTTACCGGTACCTCATTCATAACACCAGATTGGAAAGAAGAGAAGCAACTATCTGCTTCTTCATCTCCTTTGTGGTGCTAAGATCAAATGGAGATAGTAGACGAAAGAGTGTGGAACTCTTTTTTTATTTTCTATGCATTATTATTAAAATTTGAGATGAGAGAATTATACAAAATATTAAACAAGCAGTTGGTTTAATTACGCATATGTACAGTCCCCACTTCAGTATTTTCAAGGATTATTTTCTTGCCATTATTTACTACTACTTGGTTTTTTATTTTGAAGTGTGCAATTTTGTATAAATGCACTTAGAGGTAAACCCTATTGAACTCACAGATACTTATTTCTAAGTAACGTATTCTGTTTAGTACAGAAATAATGAAAAACACACAAAATAGCCGAGTGCTGTTTTAAGTAGCAGCTGTTGCTTATACTCAGTATATTAAAAATATAAGTCTGTTAAAATATGTTTAGAATTAAATAGAAGAACAAAACATTCAGAGTACAAACTGTTCAGATACAAAATGGGCGTTTGTAACCTCACTAAAACCATTCTAACCCTAATTAGAATGATTTTGATCTCAGAACAGTCCTGTAAGATCTGTTGGGCTATTTCCAGATTATAACACTTCTGGTAAAGGTAAAATAGCGTTGAAACAGTTCTACTGAAACTCAAAACTGTTTATTGGAACTATGGACTATTTAATATTGAAATATAATTGTTTGTATAACTCTACAATAAATGCAAACGTAGCTTAGAAATGCTCCTATTTGTAAATTGATTTAAATCTGTTATAATAATTTCATTACTCTTTATGAATATCTAAAAAGACCTTGTTTTAACTGAATTTTTATCATCAGCAAATGAAGACCCTTTATTAGCAAATCTGATAATAAAGACAAACCTTTGGGTGTTTTAGTCTGTCAGCAAGGGACAAAAGAGAAGAGTAAACAAGATCCTTATTTCTGATTACTTTGAGTAGTAAGAACTTTTACACAAAAGAGTGAGAAACTTTACCTTCTGTCATTAACTTTTACAGTGACCCAAAATAAAAATCTGTCTTTTTACTTTTTACACACATATGATGGCTTCTCCGGATGCGTGTGGAAACAGGACACCTGTGCTTTATGATCTGCAGTTCATTTCCAATATATTGCTGAATTAGTTTTGATTACATTAATTTAGGACTTGATTATTATTATTTTTCAATTATAGTTTTTACATTAATGTGACACAATCTTTTGAGTTCTCCTCTCTCAACTCAGACCTACTAATTGAGTACTAAATTGTATTAAATTCAGAAACATCCCAGACTATCTATATTTTTCCTGACTGCTTGTCTGAAAGTACACATAAAGTAACATCTCTAGCATCTGCTAATATACGTTCTCCTCCAGAATATTTGTCAAAAAATATGTTACAGACTTAACACTAGGTAAAGCAGGCTTGAAGGCTTTGGAAAAGATATTTAGACACAAGTACGTTCTATACTCTATCTGTAAAAATCAGAAAAGTGCAAGCAATGGTATTCCGTATTATACTCAATGAAAGTGAAAGATAGACATTGAAAATGCAGGATAGGAAGAGTATTGATACTTTTGAGGTTGGGGATCCCTGGCCTAAGGTACAGTGGGAATGGGTACACCATTGATGACATTAGGAACAGATTGTCATGGAGGAAATCTATGTATATTGTTGCTAAGAATTTAAATCACCTTGATGGCACATAATCAATCAATGCACCCATTCACAATATTTATTTATATATTTCACATTACTTATATAGGTAACTTTTCAATCATAGATATAAATATATAATCCTTTGTATTTAAAGAATTTATCAGTTACAGAACTTTGCATGACTAATATTAATACATGTAAAGCTTATTTAAAATTTACTTTGAAGAATAAATAAACATTAAAAAGGATTAAAATATTCATTTCAGAACAAACGAGATGAACATCTGTTGAAAAAAAGAAATGTGCCCCAAGAAGAAAGTTTAGAAGATTCAGATGTTGATGCTGACTTCAAAGCAGTAAGTTATTTAATTAATGGAAATACTATTTCTAATTGTCCTTCCTTTACTCTTTCAAACTGATCTTGGTGGATTTCCATTTGCTTATTTCAATTATATAATCAATCAATCATACAATTATATTAAGAAGTTAATTCTATTAAATGAATCACTGCCTCTTTTCCATGGTGTCCAGTGCTTCATAATGTTTAATATATTAAACCCTGACAATCACATGATTATGATTTGAGTGCTTGCCAACTAATTAGTATTTATAGTTGCAATGTCTTCATGTCGCGATTGTAATTTGTGACCTTCCCCAACTGGCTTCTGACAGGCAAAATCAATGGGGCAAATCAAATTTGCTTAATGACTTAATGACCACATGGTTTGCCTAAATGACCATGGTAAAAATGGTCAAAAAATAGTTCTGGTTATGTGATAATTTGCTTAAAAACCACATCTCTTAGCTAGCAAAATTCCAGTCCCAATTGTGATAGTAAGTCAAGGACTACTTATTTTCCACTCCCAGATTTCATCCCCTTTTGACTATTTTTTCCAATATCATAACATTGTTTAGCATGCTGGCCAATCATGAATAATATTCTCTTCAATCCAGTTTCTCTCACTGAGAGAAGGATGATGTAATCTCCCTAGAATAAAGAGCACTTTTTGAAACCTATAAAGAAAAGAGGAAATAAGTGGAAGATAAACTAAAGATAAACTAAACATTGGTAATATTTCCTTTCTCCTTTTTTCCTTCATACATTATATATTGAGTTTATATTTCTTATTTTGTTAATTTAGATTGAAATAGGTTGATAAGATATCTGCTAGAGGTTTTGGACAACCTCTGATTTCTAACAATTGGCCACATAAAACTTATAGTGATTGTTATTCAGAATGATCAGCAAAGCCACACTTTGTATAGCTGAGTCTCAATTATATTGCCATTAATGCTTACATTGTATTGAAGTTCTTGTTTCTATTTATGTTTCTTTCATTTTTGGTATGATTAATAAAGAAAATGGAAACATTCATTCTGGGGTCTTGATATACTGGTAACATTATTTTAAAATTCATGGGCTAGTTATTTTTCTGAAAATACTGAATTCTAATGAGAGTTGGAACTAAACAATTTCTTCTCTTTTTTAAGCAAAATGTTACACTAGAAACTATATTACAGGTAAGTTGATAACAATTATTATTATTTTCAGCTGAATTTGTTTAATACTTGATCTAATTTTTTGAAATCTGTTTGTTGCTGTAGAATGCTACTAGTGATAACCCTATTATCCAGCTGAGTGCTGTTCAAGCTGCAAGGTAGGCTTTTATTTTATTTGAAAGATTTAAAGCATTATTAATCATTCCCTCATATTTTATTTTTATTGATTAGCTTTGTTTTAATTTTACAGAAAATTATTATCAAGTGATAGAAATCCTCCTATTGATGATTTAATAAAATCTGGAATTTTACCAATATTGGTTAAATGTCTAGAAAGGGATGACAAGTAAGTAGTGCTTTTTTCTGAATGTTTATAATATCAATTAAAAGGTTTTTTTTTCTTGAAGGGCTGCAGTTAAGAACCCTAAAACATTACTCTTCCTAATGTACTTTTTATTTTGAACACTTGTCTGTATCAGTAATAATATTATTTCACTAGTTTAAACACAGCTTAATATTAATAAACTTACAGATTATGATGGTTGTTTTTATTTGTTACATTACACAGTCATTCTACAAATTCTGCACAAATTGTGCTCTTTCAGCACAGTCTACATGTAGTCATCAATATCTGTATTCCTTTCTCAGTGTTTTCTTTTTATTCTTGTCAGTTTTTGTTCCATATAATAGGGCTGTCCTTCTAATTCTAGTAGGTAAAAGTGCCTTTGGCTTATTTTTCTCTTTGATTTATATCCTTGGAATACTGGGTTTTTTCCCCCTCATTATAGTCCTTAGTCAGGACTCTGTGTTTGTGATGGACTGTTTGACATTCTCGCAGGGTTGGTTTTGGCATTCTCTATATCTTTCAGTCTTGGAGAATTCAACTTACCTTTCTTGGAGAGGGGAGAGGCAGGTTGAAAATTCACAATCACTATGACAACTATGGGCCCAGATGATCATGGCCTAACTTATTTAATAAACAAGAATGCCCTCTTCCTAGGTCCCACCATACTGCCCTGTTTGATTGATGGTATCTAGAGTATTCTTACTGTACTGGATTATATAGGATCGGCTGAAAATTTCGAGTCCTATACTCAAATAACCGGGCTCTATGCTATGGAAGATTTTATAAGCAATAACCAGTACCTTGCATCCAGAAGCTTACAGATAACTATGGCAGCTCATGAAATAGAGCCATTATATGGTCATACTGTGGCATGTCCATAACTGTTCATGATGCTACTTTCTGAATTGGTTATCTTTTAAGACAGCACCTTACAGGACCTTCAAGGCAGGTAGTACAACTTCTTCTCCCAACTAGGCACTGCTTCGTGGACCCAGCTACACCTCACATTCCTTCCCCCTGCCCCCACCTCAGGTGGCCTTCACCAACCAGTAGGGGTAGGGATTTAATAAGTAAGTAGCCAGGTTAATGAATGTCACCAAACATGGTTGAGAGGTTCAAGTCTATACTGTGGCAATAAAGTAGCAAAGCAAGCTTACCTCTCGCTTTTTTTGTATCTGGATAACCATTCAGCAAGGTTGTTTAAAGTGACTTAATTTATATTAAGAATGAGATGAAACAGGCTTAGACTTAATTCTACCAAACTGAATGGCTTTAGATTTGAAAGCTGACTGAATCCAGCTATCACTGACTGTGGACAGAGTAACAGTACCCAAATGGAATTGTCTGCAACTTGAGGGTTCTTTTGGACTTACAGTTCCTGCTTAAATAGCAGGGGAAGATGCAAAGGCTTATGCACAATTACATATTGTCAGCTGTTTGTGACCTTTCCTAGATCAAAAAGCCTCACTCAGTTAAGTCACTCATTCTCTTTTCATCTAATCAGCAAATCGTTGTAATGTGCTGTTCATGGGGCTGTCTTGAAGATTATCAAGAACTTCTGCTGGTGCATCATTCAACAGTCCAAGTAATTATGGTGCACTAAAGTTCCCCCATGTAACATCACGACTGTGGGAGCTTCATTGGTTTTTGAATGCAACTCAAGGTACTACACCTTGAAAATCCTACATGGCTCAGGTCCTAGAGATTTCCATAACTGCCTTCTCCAAATTGAATCTGCCTATCTGATAAGATCTTATTAAAGGTCTCATCACCACCTTCAGGATTAAGATTATGTAATGCCTTTATATAAGTTACATAAGATGTTACTTCATTTAGAATATTGTTTACTGTTCTTATCATTACATCTCCAAAAGTTTATTATAGGCCAGGAAATGGATTAGAAGACAAATAACCAACAGATTTGAATAGATTGGAACTCCTCCACTGAAAAACTTTTTTTAAATTACATTTGAGATTATACAGTTAGCTGATAGGAATTTGCTATCACATTTTGTGGTGATGGCTTCCTACTTGGGTCATTTTAAATAGAGCTTTAAGCGTGGTTCATATTATATTCTTACATGTCGACCACAGTGATTAACTTGAAAACTCTTGACTTCACCTGTATGAAATGAAACAGGGTTGGTAAACTTGAGATCCCAAATCTGCATGAAACCCTCATAGACTTTTGGTTGTTGTTGTTGTCTGGGAGTCCCATATGACCATAATGTCTCAAATGGGCAGCAAGGGTTATCTTCATTTTGAAATACAGGAAACTTTAGTGCAAACAGAGTAAGCTTAATTTAGCTTCAAAAATAACACCCTCCAAAAGGGCATAAAATTAAGGGGAAACAATGGAAAATCCAAGCCCTCCCCACTTTGCATTCTTGCCATGCCCTGCGTGATTCTTACTTTCTCAAAAAATGTCCATGGCTTTCAAGGTTACCCACCACCCCAGGACAGAAGGTATTTTGAAATGTAAATCTTTCTATTAATCCACTGGAGTGGGTTACAAAAGCTACTTTTAGAGAGGATAGGATGAACTTCTTTGGTATGTACAGGAAAAGTCACCTGTGTGACAAATGGACTACAACAAGTGTTCAAAATGGTCTGTGCACTCTATATCAATGCACAGCTGTGCTAAAAGCCATCAAAGTTTTGAGCCATACTCAATTATTGAATAGTTCAGATTGCATCCACAGTGCTGCAACAGTTTTCAGTATATTAGAAAATCCAGGGAGAAAAAAGGCAACCTGTCAAATAAAAAGTTATGCCAGGAGTTTAATACGCATTGATGTTCTGCCAAAATAAACATTTGTGCATTACTATGCAGCTCATAATTTCCTGAAATTTATCATTAAAAATAGGTCACTTTTCAGGGATATTGTAATAGCATACATAAGGAATGGATATAGTAAATTATAGAGTAGTGAATTAATGCTTTCATAATAACTGAATACCTCTTTGTTGCAGTTTGTAGATGTCATTGCTACTATATTGTATTTTTGTCTTTTTATAAACAGTCCTTCCTTACAGTTTGAAGCTGCTTGGGCCTTGACTAACATAGCATCAGGCACTTCTTTACAGACTCAAGCTGTTGTACAGTCTAGTAAGTGTTTTAAATATTTAATATTCAATGAAGTACCTTTTAACAATATAATAAGCATATATAATTTCCTCTTCATGTAAATATTTGGCACATACTTTATATAACCTTCACATGCCATAGACTGTATAACCTGTATATATGTAAGTTATCTGGGAGGAGTTTATTGGTTCTGGAGTTTTGGACTGAACCATCTATGTTTTTGATCCATATTCTCTTGGTTAGTTAAGGTCTCCTGGGAGGTGCCATTTAGTGGGTCCATGCAATCATTAATACTTCTTTGAGGAATGGGATGCTGCTGCCTATTTTAAACAATTTCAGACCTGATTATGTTAAAGAGCTCTATCATCTATAAAAAAAACTTGCCTATATCTTCATATCTTAATTATTGTGTTTCTTTATCTTTGCTCCCGTAATGTTTAGATTTGATTGGGAAAATGAATCCTACTCCCAACCATGGCAATAGTCACAATGATAGCTAGATAGCCTCCTTATTTGGGGCCATTCCTATGAGTTAAGGCATATCTCTGATGCTAAGGTTGACATTGATGCCTTGCAGAAATGTTATGAATGATTTATCTGCTACTACCCTAACCGAGAAAATGTAAATACAAATATGAATAAATGTTCATACAACCTTGAAATTAGCTCCTGGGTTAGGTGAAACGGAAATATTTTAAATGCACAATTCCCATCCTCTGAATCTAGTGACAGAAAATGAAAGAGAGTATAGTCAGTCAGAAATTATTGTTCCAAGAAGATTGCAAATGTTTATATTATCTTTCAGTCCATTTCAAGGAGAGGATTTTGGGAACTATCCTCTATAAATAAATGCATTCTTTTTTGCAAAGCATAATCTCTTGTGTTACAGAGCAAATAGTTATTTCTGGATGGTTAAAGTAGCTTATATCTTACTATAAAAATTCACTAATTTTCCTCCTGAAATAGCATGGAATCTAGTTCCCAGTTAACATTAGATGAATTTCAGCTATTACTTTTGTGTTATTTTTGTTTCTGTTAAGTACCAAAATGCAGTATGTATCTTGAAGATCACATTTCACTGAAGCATCCCTCTATTATAGATGCAGTACCTCTCTTCTTAAGATTGCTCCATTCACCGCATCAAAATGTTTGTGAACAAGCTGTTTGGGCCCTTGGGAATATTATTGGTAAGTAATAGTATTTTTAAAAATAAATTCAAAGGCATTGAAGGCTTTAAACTCTAATCTTATACATTGGCATTACCTGATGAGACTATGTTTCTCCAAGTTCTATTTTTTGTTTTTTACTACTGCAGCAGAAGAAAACATGTTTTGGAGAATTTAGCTTAACTTATCATAAATAAATGCAAAATTGTACAATTAGATTTTTGCTGAGCAGTTTCTAATGGAGAAACATAGAATCTGTGTCACAGAACATCAGTGCCCATACATGTCACTGCATACATTCCAAGAATTTGCCATTATGAATATAATTTTTTTTTAAATTTTCACTTCTGTAGGTGATGGTCCTCAGTGTAGAGATTATGTCATATCACTGGGAGTTGTCAAACCGCTTCTATCCTTCATCAACCCCTCCATTCCCATCACTTTTCTCCGGAACGTCACATGGGTCATTGTAAATCTCTGCAGGAATAAGGATCCCCCACCACCTATGGAGACAGTTCAGGAGGTAAATAAAGAACTACCACTGTGTACTTTTGCAGCTCAGCTGCACTGCAAATCACCTTTCCCATAACATATGATACATTGTCTTAAGGCCTATTCATTTGAGCCTTGTTTCAATAACTAGTTATTCATTAGGTTTGTTTTCTATTTTATTTAACTGTGACTTCCAAGTCTAATTTTGTTAGTGAAGGAAATACTGACTGTTAAGGCATATTCAGGGAAATCTCTGAAATACTGCAATTACTTGAGGAAATTTTCAAGCTTTGAATCCAGATCTGTCTGAACCTAAGATAGCAGTGTGAAAACTGTGCCTTTAAAAATTGAATCCACTGCCGTGTGTAGTTTATATTACTTGAGAAATGTCCTTAACTGCACTAAGTAAAATAACCTCACTAGCTTGGAGATTATATAGGTAGTCCCCGACGTATGACCACAATAGAACCCAAAATTTCTATTGTTTAGCGAAACACTTGCTGAGTTTTGCCCCATTTTACAACATTTATTGCCACAGGTGATAAGTGAAGTTGGTAACATGGTTGTTAAGTGAATCTGGCTTCCCCATTGACTTTGCTTGTCAGAATATCACAAAAGGCGATCACATGACCCCGGGACACTGCAACTATCAAAAATACATGCCAGTTGCCAAGCATCTGAACTTTGGTTGTAAGTGTGAAAAATGGTCATGCCTTTTTTTATCACTACTGTTGTAACCTCAAATGATCACTAAACGAATGGGTGTAGGTCGAGAACTGTGAAAGATATATTGTATTTTTCCTTTCCAAATATTAATGGCCTTTGGTAATCCTTTTTTCTCAACAGATTTTACCAGCCTTGTGTGTTCTAATATACCATACAGATATAAATGTAAGTAAATCCTGAAGGAATATTCTTTCTCCTGGAGATTACTATTTATTAAACCAATAGCTGTATTACTTACATTTTGCCTAATTGCTGCTATAAAAACTTACTTGCCAAATATGTTTACTTTTTCATAAATACTGCAACTGGTAGACACTTACCTGGAAATCAGTTGCCTTGTGCAGGGATGTAAGTGATTCTATTTATGTGTTAATTTTCTGTTACTGGTGATCTATAAGTGATTCTTACATGGTAGAAGCTATGATGCAGTCAAATCACTTGTACATAAAATATCATGCTATACTGAATCCTGCTGTGGATGATGCTGTTTTGTATTGCTTTTGTTTGACTCATACAGTACTGACTTATATGTCAGAAATTCAGCTTGTACTCATGTGTTTAGATTACTGAGTTTTTGGCACAGTTTGGTTTCATGCAAAAGTAAGGATTAAAATTATAACAATTAGGAAAAATAAATTTATAGTGGATGGGTTAAACATTTTCTCTTTGCTTGATTTCTTTAAATGTTAGTAATATTCCCATAACTTCAGATGTTTTGAGGTATTTAGGGTAGAATTTTTAAATATTCCTTGATGAGTAGAAAAAAACGCAAAGAAAATCATAGAAAGCAATTTAAAGAATACATATAAAATCTGTAATAAATTGAAACTCTTGTGCATAGAAAATCTGATTCAGAAGTTAATTACCATCTTACATTAATATATATATAACCTGTCCTCTTTGCGCAGATTCTTGTGGACACTGTTTGGGCTTTGTCCTATCTCACAGATGGTGGGAATGAACAAATACAGATGGTGATAGATTCAGGTGTAGTACCATTTTTAGTCCCCTTGCTGAGCCATCAGGAAGTAAAAGTTCAGGTAAGCTTTGAGTATTGTACAATGTGATATGACATTACAAAATTTATACAAGTGACAAAAATTCAGACATCTTTGTTGGGTAACATCTCTGTTTATTTGTATGTCAAATCCGCTTATTTAAAGGTAAATATATTAAATAAACATTGAAGAGTGTTTTGAATATACTTCCTCAATAAACATGCTTTATTTCAAATGAAACAGACAAAATGTTTAAAAGTTACGATATTTATGTAATTACTTACCAGGCACATCTAAATTATATTAAAGTAACCAAATTATATTTACAACCCCCAAGGCATGTCACAACTTTTGAGCATCCCTAATGTTTGGAAATTGAAAGTTGCAAAATTTGACATGCCCTAAATATGCTCTTGACTCAAGCTCAACTTCTGCTGTCTATTAGACAGATCCATGCAGTGTTTCATGGCAATAATCTGACAGTATTTGCCACTGTCTTCTTCCAGGATAGTTTTTTTCACTTCCTGGTAATCAGTATTGCTCTGGGATGACCTGGTGATTTCTCATCCCAATGCTAATCAGGCTTAACCCTGTTTAGTTTCTGAGCCCAATCAAGGTCAGCCAGGTGCTGAGAAAGTATTTAATGCTGATTTACATCAACTTAACAGGTCAATGTATGTTTATTAAAGTTACTGTATGCTCCATCTTTTAGACAAATAATTTCCTTAAGGCATAGGTGTTTTCTGATTGCATATTACATATTTTATGGACTACATCGGTAGAAAACTGAGTAATTGTATGGTTGTTCCAAATGAAAGGAGAGGAATATACTAAGTTATGTCCATAAAAGTTTGCTAGCAAATTACTATAGCCATTCCTTATTTAGTAACTACCTTAACTAGCAACCATTCACAAATACGATGGTAATAAACAATAATAAAAAAATCATTTGGGACCAGTACATACATTTACAGCACATTTTAGTCACGCAGCTAGTGACTATGCATGCTGGAGTCAGCATTGCTGGTGTACTTATGTGAGAAAACTTTATCCAAACGACTCTCTCTCCCTCTCTCTCTCTCCCTCTCTCTCTCTCTCTCTCCCTCCCCCTCCCTCCCTCCCTTCCTCCCTCTCTCCCTCTCTTTCCCTCCCTCCCTCCCTCTCCCCCTACACACACACACACACACACACACACACACACAGAGAGACATTATTTTGTTTAAGAACCTGATCGTTGGAACACAATTCAGTCACTAAATGAGTGGGTGTATTGATATAAGAACAATAATTTTGAGTATTTTCTTACTCTGTTCATGTAGTTTATTCTAGGATTCAAAAAAGTAGTACTAGTTTCATAAACTCTGTACCTCATGTGCTTTCTGTAACTCCCATCAGCTTCAAAAATGTTTCAGATTCTTGTTGTATAAATGGTTAAGTGTCAGAGGCTCTTATAGTCTGATCAAGAATGCAGAAATAGCAGAATAGAGTGCTTGCCAGGTCCGTAAGAAGCACAAAAGTTGCAATTTCTGAACAAAAGAAGTGCAATGGCATTTTAGTGTTTTGTTTATACTGAGGCAAAACAAAATCATTTGAGTATTATGATGTTTATACACTACACAAATTAACTGAAATATTGCATCCATAAGTATTTGTTGGTTTATTGCAGATTTTTAAAAATATAATGTTATTAATTAGCTAAGATTTTAATAAGGTTTCTGAAATTGGAAAAAAATATACATGCCTATAATAAGCTGTGGAAATATAATTGTTTTATCCATTCCTACACAGAGCAGGCTTGTTTAGCAAATTTATTAATTGAAACAAATAGATGCAGATAACCAATCTCTTTAGGCTTTGAAAGAAATTACAATAGACAGCCCCAAATGGCTGCCATTAAGGTTGACAAAATGAATACAATGGACTGAATTTACACTGCAGTAAAATTGCTGGCATTCCTCCACTTACAACAGTTCATTTAGTGACTGTTCAAAGTTACAACAGCATTAAAATGTGACATGACCATTTTTCACACTTATGACCATTGCAGCATCCCCACGGTTATGTGATTTATACTCGGATGCTTGACAATTGATTCATTTATATGACGGTTGCACTGTCCCAAGGTCACATTGTCCCCTTTTGAGACCTTCTGACAAGCAAGGTCAATGGGGAAGCCAGATTCACTTAATAACTGTGTTCCTAACTTAACAAATGCAGTGATTGACTTAACAAATGTGGCAAGAAAAGTTGTAAACTGGGGCAAAACTCACTTAGCAAATGTTTCACAATATAAATTGTGGGCTCAATTGTGGTCGTAACTCAAGGACTACCTCTACAAAGTTCCTTTGTTAGTTTCTTCTTTGAATTTGTACCAGAATAGCTTCTTTATTCTAAACATGCATTTCTGAAACTTCTAAGAATTGTAATTCATTGGACCAAAAAATATAAATACAAACATATCTTAGTGGTAGCACACTAAAATAATTTGAACTTTATCTAGTTCATTGTAGGATTTATTACTTTTTAAATTATATTGCTGGGTGTCTTTCACCATTACTTCTACCTGCGCTGAATCAATAATTGTAGCTTCCATGTAAATAGTTGTCACAATTCAGTTAGATGCCTGTGTGTGGACATAGAATGTTTTTAAATTAAATACCACATCTTTCATTATAAAGCCTAGGGCTAGACATTTTAATAGCATATTTCTTGAGTAATGTGTTCTTGTATGATTTGACATTGTACATACGATTTGAATTTGGCATTGATTGTGATTACTAACAAATCTGAAATTAACATTTAAAAAAGAGAGGGGCATTTCTCATATGTGCATAGAGCCAGTCAATGTTCTTTGTCTGCGAGCTTGAGGAAAGGCATGTATATTTGAGTATTTCTATAATTCAGTATGTGTTCAATCTATATGTCTGTAGCATATTTGAACTGGTTCTAAGAATGAAATAGAGACCCTTTAAAGTACAGAGAATGTTAATTGTGCCATTTCTTAAATTAAAGACTGCAGCACTAAGAGCAGTTGGCAATATAGTAACGGGTACTGATGAACAGACACAAGTTGTTCTCAATTGTGATGTCCTCTCCCATTTCCCAAATCTTTTGACACATCCTAAAGAGAAAATAAATAAGGTGAGTGCTGAAATTATTTTGGTAATCTTGTTTCATTTTTTAAAAATTTAACAGGGAATGATTTCTTTTCCTAATGCTAAAAGAAGTGCAAAGATTTCACACCTAGTGTAATCCAGTATTGTGCTTCTAGTCAATTTCTATCTTTGATTAATGGAAAGGGAAAAAGTGGTATGTACTATGTAAAAAATTAACTGTGTAAGGATTGTATTTTATCTTTAGCTTGAGAAAGACAAGTACTATTTATATATTCACAAATTATAAATTCGGTCTTCATTGTTAACATCTAATAAGAGAGGATTCATTTACTGAATCCAAATGATTAATACCTCTTTTTAAGAGGAAAGTCCTAACAACCTTGAAGAAACCATCATACACTCACTCTTTAAAATGATCTTTGGAGTGTAGGTAGAGTCTCAGCCAATTATGAATAACCTTTTGGTAAAATGGTAGGACAGGTGCTTCCTGAACAGAATCCCCAGGATTATTTTAGACCTATTTCAATTTTCCTTTGGTATGAAACCCTCTTGGTCCTCCTAAGAAAAAGAAGCAGAACTATTCCTAGCTATCAGTGGCTTTTAATGGCTTTCTTAATGGTAGTCTTTCTTCATGGTAGCTTTGTAAGAGAGATACAGTAGGTTCACCTGTATTGGTATGAGAAATCCCACAAGGTAGCTGAGAAATTTCAGTTGTCTCTTTTAAAGTCCTAGGAGACATTATCTAAGTTTTTATAATTAAGTAGTATACAGTGAGGCAAAAAAATGTAACTCACAGAATATTGGTAAAATATTTTGTGTTTCATTTTTTTCTAGTTCACAGTAAAATAAAATTAAAGCTAGGAAAGACCATATACCTGAATAGAAGTGATGGAAGTTTCAAAGATCAGCCGATGACACACTTGGTCCATCTAAGTTAGTTTCAAGTATTTTAAGCAACTTTTGTTTTCATTGTAGGAAGCTGTTTGGTTCCTATCCAATATTACTGCAGGAAATCAGCAACAGGTTCAAGCTGTAATTGATGCTGGACTTATCCCAATGATAATTCACCAATTGGCTAAGGTCAGTCAAATACCAGATTTCCCTATTTTTATGTTTTGTTAAGCTAACGTAAGATGTTATGTTGCTAATGCAAATCATTTTTACATTGTCTAGGGTGACTTTGGCACTCAGAAAGAAGCTGCCTGGGCAATCAGTAATTTAACGATAAGTGGTAGAAAAGACCAGGTTTGTGTATCTTATGAAATTCATGCAGAATTTTTAGAATGATTTATATCTAATGCCACAAATAATTGTAAATATCTTTTGCATTGCTCAGGTTGAATATCTGGTACAGCAGAATGTAATCCCACCATTCTGTAACTTGCTGTCAGTGAAAGATTCTCAAGTAGTGCAGGTGGTTCTGGATGGCCTAAAAAATATTCTAATAATGGCTGGTGATGAGGCAAGCACAATAGCAGAAATTATAGAAGAATGTGGAGGTAAGGTTTCATTTGGTAAAATGGAATTTGACCCCACCTCCATCTGTCAAAATTGACTTATTGTGATATTTAATTGATACTGTTATTCTGATGAAAATATTGTGAGTGGAGAGTAGAGATGTACTTTTTTATTTTAATCTGGTTTTTTTTATTTGCATGTCATGGTTAGATCACTTTTTCTGATTATTGGATCCTCTAAATTAGAATGAAAATCCTTGAGGGATTGCTCAAATGTCAGCATGTCTGACATTTCTTCATTGTTCTGTATGTTCTGCAGGTACTTAAGATTCTAGATACGATTGTTACTGTAAAAAGTAGATCCTCGTCTATTGGTTCTGTTCCACCTCTCAATTTAGAATACAGCATCAGTCTTGGTGATGACTGGACTAGTATCTCACCTTTTCTGCAAGACTCCTGGATAGACAATTTATGAGAAAGTACTGTATGTGGAAACATGATATGGAAATTTTGGCTCATCTTGGTAAGCTTATGCTAGGTAGCCCTCAGAGACTCCTGTTCAAAACCTACAATATCCCAGAGGACCCCATTTTGTTCTTCATGCAAAGAGTTTGCATTTAAAAGTGATCCTTTCAAAGTTGCTGTGTAGTGTACAGAGTATAGCCTTGTCATGATCATTGTATTTGTATACTATTAAAACTGTCAGTGTCATGCCTTTAACTGGGCGAAAAGGTGCATCTTAGGGCAACAGTTTTTGAACCAAGGTACATCAAATGAGCTAATTTACAGAATGCGTCCAAAATCCAGGACTCGGGGCTCCCAAGGGAATGAAATTTGGAAACGTCGTGGCTGCCTCAGTGCTACTGGCTGCTGTTGTACTGCTGCTGTGGTCACATAACCTTCATTTTCAGCATACTATCATAATTTTCAATTTTTAGGCTTTCTGTAAAATTTCACAGGTTTTACGCGTTTTTAGTTTTTTAAAAATTTCTCTTACTCCCTCCTCCACTCTGCAACAGCTACTGAACCCGAATGCAGGAAAGGAAGGGAGGAAGTGCTCCATGACCTGTGCTGCTCTCCAGCCTATGTAGCCTTCCCAACCTATCTAGCGCCTTTTGCACAACCTCACACACTCTCCCTGATCAGCACCGCCTCCCATGCACTATTACTCCTGTACACTCCCATGCACCCTGGGGCCCTAATGGGGTGCACTATGTTGGAGATGGTTGGTTGGCAGAACACCCTCCTCCAAAAAAAATCGCTCTTGGCTTTTAGTTAATTGTTGTTAACTTTTATATTTATGATTTTTTGGCACTGTAAACCACCCAAAGTCATGTTGGATAGTGAGATGGGCAGCATATAAATTTAATACATAATAAAGAATGAAGAGGATAGGAGGGAAAAGGGGAAAGGAAGTTCCCAGCCAGTTTCCCACAAACAAACTCAATGGGGAAATCAGCAGGAAGTCAGAATTCACTCCCGCTTTCTTGCTCATCTGTGATCATTCTGTTCCTCTGTTTAGGTAAGGAAATATCGCTGAAACAATTAACAGGTCATGGGTTGTCTAATAATCAAGATTAAAATGTTACAGGGTTGGACTTGAAGAAAATGCGTGGGTCATTGAAGTACACACATACTATTTGTACTGATCCAGTGAGCCCTAAAGCAGGGGTTCCCAAACTTGGCAGCTTTAAGACTTGTGGACTTCGACTCCCAGAATTCTCC
>WNWU01000072.1:1980043-2004140 GCA_012654045.1 Ptyas mucosa
GCTGGCTGGAGAATTCTGGGAGTCGAAGTCCACAAGTCTTAAAGCTGCCAAGTTTGGGAACCCCTGCCCTAAAGAAAACTAGCCAGTCTGAGATATTTTCTCAAATTCCATTCCTGCTTTGAGCTCAGATTGCTCTTATCTGACCTTTGCCTTGGCTATGACTTTTCTCCTCTTCCATAAAGGTTATGCTCAACAGTCCATTACTCCACATTTCTACTGCTTTTTAAAATGGATTTTATTCATTTGAGAGGCAATCCTAAACACTCTTAGTTCAGGGTCAGCCCAGGTTGAATTTTACTACTGTGTAAATACATGTATGATTGTGAATCAGTGAAATTACTGAATGCCTAAATCTCAGCAAAATTCCTCGTATTAGCCATATCAGTAGAGCCAAATTACTTAAATTTCATGATAAACTCTCCATAGAGTATTTTTAAGTCTTCGTAGAAATTGAGATCTGCTGGCTACACCCACATACAGCTGCAGTTTACGAAACAGCCATGGCAAAAAAAATGTGGCTATTTTAAAAACTTGAAGAGGCGCTTCATACCCACTGCCTTTCAACAGTGTCTGAAGTGTGTGTGTGTGTGGGGGGGGGGTCAAATTAACAAAAGCAATGTCATGCCATAAGCCATACTCATTTGTACAAGTATTAAAAGGTTGCTTACATGCATACGCAAAAGGGTTGGTGCCTGCAGTGTGACCAAAGCATTTCATCATTTGACCAAAGCAGCAAGATACTATGGATACCTATATTTGCATTCAAAATATTTGAACTGTCTTAGGTCATATGCCAAAACCAGTGGATTAAAAATAGTAATTTGTAAAGCTAATTGTATTTTCATATTCTTTGCTAGGTTTAGAAAAAATAGAAGCACTGCAACAACATGAGAATGAAGACATTTATAAACTAGCATTTGAGATAATAGATCAATATTTTTCTGGTGATGATGTAAGTACCTGTGACATTTCAGAATATTATAAAATAGTATGATTATAAAAAAGTATTATAAAAAGTTTTGCATAATATTCTATGCCAAAGTCAAGTCCTTTTATTCCCATTGAAGATACATTAACTTTCCATACACTGCATTTAGGACTGAGCTAGGGCATTCAGTCAGTCAGTCAGTGAGTGCACAAGTAATCTGGCCACTTACAAAAGCAAAATTTATGGCTGAGAACTGCAAATCCCAGTCATTGTGAGATGGCTGCTACTTGCAAATCAGATCCTTGTCCTCCTCCTGTTTTTCAAGAGAAGCCTTTAAAATGCCTTAATGATACTGTGGAACAGATACATCAATTTGGATGTGCGCAGAGAGTTGCTGGAAGACTTCTTTCTTACTGGTTGGTGTATGCCTGTTACTAGAGCATAGTTCTTGTCTTTTTATCACCTTAGCCTCCCTGCTAGTTTATAGGGCAAGAATATTTTCAATAGAAAATAGGTTTTTTTAAAAAAAAAAGAAAGTTGTTTTGTCTTTATTATTTCTCACTTTATCCTCTTCTTCCATACATCTCACAGAATTACTTATTTAACATAAGGGAAAACTCTCATTGTAGCTTTTCAAAAGGTATGAGGACATTTCAACACTTAATATGTTTGAAGAGATAGAGTGTGACTGTAATGCCCAGATCTGAGTGAAGTTGGACCAGATATTAGATGAGCAAGTTTTCCTACTTGTATAATGAAGATTACAATTACTCCAGACTGTACTTTCTTTGCAGATTGATGAGGACCCCAGCCTCATTCCTGAAGCAACACAAGGAGGTACTTACAATTTTGATCCAACAGCCAATCTTCAAACAAAAGAATTTAATTTTTAAGCTCACGACAATGCAGCTTGACTACCCTGCATCGGTAAAATACACAACCAGATATCTACCATTGGAAAAACAGGCTCCAAGCACATGCCCCTTTGTCTGATGCTTCTAAAAGCAAGTTGTATATCAGTCATTTTGCAGTTGCCAAAAGTACCTGTCACATGGACTGTAAATGCATATGCATGATCTCGTACACTGTTCAATTTTTTTAACAGTCTCTGCTACCTTTCCCCTGATTTTTTTTCCTTTTCCCGTGAGGCCACAAGCTGATAACTGCAGTCTACAGTTTTAAGAATACCTTTTCGTGGGGGCACATTGGCTTCCCACACAAGAATAGCTTTCTATGGAAATAGCGTGCTATGGATCAAGACTCTTTAGTATGATTTTGGAAGACTTCTGAGAGGCCCAGTCTATTTTAATTTTTTTGAGCCTCAACTGTTGTCCTCTACAAACATATTTTCATATATTGAATGTGGAAGATAAATAAAGGAAAAGCAAGTCAAATTATTTTCATTGGTGATACTGACATTAAAAAAAAACTTCTTAAAAACTTGGTAATTAATTGGTTTAAAACAGACTACATATATCAGTAATTGTATTCATTACTGCCTTAGAAGCTTGGGCTTGAAGAATGAACATTGTATTTGGACTAATAAAAAGGTGACCATTATTCCTAATTTCTAAGAACAGCAAGCTGTACTTGACCACTCTTCAGCCTGTGTGTTCCTGCTTTTTTTTTTGAAATAATGAAATGCTGTGCATGGTATTTTACCTGAGCTACCAACTATTATGGACTTGAACTTTTGTTTTAAGCTGAAAGCAAGAGTCCAGCATTAAAGTAACAAAGCTATTCCAAATCAGCATTGGTTGACAAGAATCTTGCTTTCATCTTTCAGTAGTCAATATATTTTGGGTTTAAATTTATAACTGAATAATGTTGATTTATATTGGTTTAAACTGTGGAGCTTTCATGTTTACTGTAATTTAGTCTTAAACTATTTTTTTACTTACCAGTGCTTACGATGATGTGGTTGGCAACAAACTAGCAACTATTTTAGAAGCACCATAATAGCTTCTTTTTGGAGTATTGGAAGAGTTATAGAAAAAATAGTCTATAAACTTATTCATATAGTTAAAATACATACTAGTTGTGTGAGGCTTTGTGGAAGCTGCTATTATTCAGCATAAGCATAAATGTACAGCTCACAATGAAGACATTTACTTGAGCTGGTAACTTGGGAGTAATGGGGAAATTATCCAACCTGGCTCTAAAGAGGATTTAGGATTGCTGTGGGTAAACATGAAATTTAAACTGTGTAAGCTATCAGACAAACTGATATTGTTGCTGTTGTTCACTGGATGTACTTTGCTCCCAATGCCTTGATGTGAAGGGATACAAAACGTAAAAGTAACGTAGTTATTGGATGTGGGTTGTATTTACTGTGATGAAGATACAGACAGATGCCATGAAGAAAGCTTTGTTGATCAGCTGTTTTTCCACAATTAAGCAAGACATTGCAGGTGTTCATTCTTTTACTATATCTGCCAAGGTAGAGCCACTTTAAAGAGTGATCTTGTATCGCAAAGGATACAAGTATGTGTTTAAAGTGCAAGATTTTTACTTGCTAGATAATCTGTTTTAATACAGTGTTTTGGCCTCTATTTATAGATTTTATAAATTTTAAAATCAATTTCTCTTTAAGGTGGCTCAGACTTTTCAACTCCTGTGCACATAAAATTGAGTTGAAGTTCATTGTGCCTTTTTTCTTTACCCAGACATTAAATTAATTTGGTAACTGTATCCTATTAACATTATAGTCTAAAATCCTGAAATTGTGCTGTTTTTGCTGAAAACTAAGTAAAAAGAAAATCAAAATTAGATTTTGTCAATTTTGGGAATTTCAAAGCAGATATGCAGTTAATAATGTGAACAAATCTCTTTGTAAACAGTATCCTCTATGCCTATATTCTTGTCTTAGATACTTCACTCAAAATAAGACTGATGATTTTTCACTACTGTGAATAATGATTTATTTCTTGCACTCAGTGCATTATAGATAAACATAGGAAAACCAATTTAGAACAGTAACTTGCCTTTCTCTCAGTTCATTATCACCTTATCAGCTCTTGATAGAGATTCAACCATTTTGTATTTTTCAAAAAGGGATAAAGGCTTGGATTTAATTATCCTGCTGCACAAGAGCAGAAGTTACTTGAAACTGTGTTGAGAGAATTGCTGTTTTTATTTTCACTTGTTCTTTCCTCCCTCCTTCCATCTACAGTCCACAGAAAGTGGTGCTGGAGGGGCCGGAGACCCTTCAAAACTGCTTTTGATAGATGTCGATAGTGGGAATGGGCAAACCGATCTCTAACCCCATATGTGAGTTTCTTCCATTTATGCCATAGAATGGGGTCTTTATATTCAAGCTAAAATATATTGCTGCACTTTTAAGTTTTCAGAAGTGTTAAAATTGCATTGTGTTTTTTTTTAACTCTCAGTTAACAGAGTAAATTGTTCCTTCAACAGAGGCATCTAAATGTGTTCTTAATTTTGTATATGGGCTTAGGTTTTATAACCAATAAAAAGCTGCTATCGAATATTATAAATATGGAAGATCTTATTTTGAAAACAGTGAAAATTCATCACTGTTTAGTCTGTTGAAGGGTTCCATTTCTTTGACAATGCAGTATTTGAATTAAAAGATCCCTTCAATGACCTGATATGATCTTTTAATTTTTTTTAAATTAGTAATTGAAGTGAGCATTCGTTTTGAAAGTTCATCACAAAGAAAGTTTCATATTTGATCCAGATCTTTGCTCAGTGCCTTCTTAAGATTATGAGTCGGAAACAAAATATTATGTGATGATGTTTATAAGACATATCGTTTTAGATGCATTATAAATTACTTAAGCCTCGGAGTTGATTTTAGAATGACAATAGCAGATAGTTTTTCTTAATTTTTTCCCTATATTAATATTGTTTTCATTTTGCCCTACAAGTTTATAAGTTATGGCAAGATTTAAATTTAGCTAATTTAAAGGAGTTGTCTTGGGCTGCATGTAAAATATATAACATAGGCAAAGTATATAAATAACAACTTTACTATACAGGTAGTCCTCCACTTACAACAGCAATTGAGCCCAAAATTTATGTTGCTAAATAAAACATTTGTTAACTGAGTTTTGCTCCATTTTACGACCTTTCTTGTCACAGTTGTTAAGTGAGTCACTGCAGTTATTAGGTTAGTAACATGATTGTTAAGTGAATCTGCCTTCCCCATTGACTTTGCTTGTCAGAAAGTTGCAAAAAGTGATCAATCACAACAGGACACTGCAACCATCATAAATATGAACCAATTGCCAGGTATCTGAATTCTGACCACAGGGCCATGGGGATGCTGCAATGCTCGTAAGTGTGAAAATATGGTCATAAATCACTCTTTTCAGTGCTGTTGTAACTTTGGTCACTAAATGAACTGTTGTAAGTTGAGGACTATCTACACATACACACACAGTATGTATATTGTGGGGCCACATTACTAGCCATGGCCACAACCAGCCTGTGGCCCACAACCAGCTGGACATGCCTCCTCTAGGCCAGTGGCCTCCAATCTTTTGGGCATCAGGGACCAGTTCCGTGGAGAGAGGTTTTTCCGCAGACTGGAGGGGGCATGGTTTCACATGCTGCCTGCATCCCATGAATGGGGCTTTGCTTGTTTGTGTGGCCTGGTTTCTGACATGCCCCGGCCCAGTGCTGGTCAATGGACTAGGGGTTGGGGATCCTTGCTCTGGGCAGTTTAGCTCACATAAAACATAAAATAAAGCCCTGATTTTAAAAAAATGTGCTAATTAAAACAACCATTATCTTACAGATAAATATGAAACCAGCTGTCAGAAAGCTCAAACACACATCAGAGTAACTGCTTTTTATATATAAAGTTTATTGTCATTGTACATATATACACAGTATACCCATACAACGAAATTCACATAACACCCAGAGACCAAGCCCAGCATACATGAAAATCCCCAGACACACCCCCACCCACCAAAAATTCCCCACCCCTAAACCACCCAAGCATCCACACAGCAGCAGACCAAGTAATGCTGTCCAACAGCTCACTGATGGTGGCCCTTTAGTTCATTGTTGAGTGCAATTATAGCTCTGGAATAAAAACTATTCAGAAAACGTGTGGTCCGAGTTTTAATTGTTCTGTATCTTCTGCCAGAAGGCAACAGTCCAAAAAGATTGTAAGCAGGATGGGAAGAGTCTCTGAGAATGTTGTGCAATTTCTTCAAACAGCGAGATGCGAAGATGTCATCCAGGGCTGGTAGCTGGAGCCCAATGATATTCTGGGCAGTTTTAATAATTCTCTGTAGAGCTTTTATATCCGCTGCAGAGCTGCTCCCATACCATGCAAGAATGCTGTATGTCAGGACACTTTCAATGGTGCTGCGATAGTAGGACAGAAGTAGATGCTGTGATAGATTTATCTTCCTGAGTATTCTCAGGAAGTACAGCTTCTTCTGTGCTTTCTTCACAAGCATGTCAGCATTCATAGTCCATGAGAGGTCCTCCGAGATATAAGTGCCCAGAAATTTAAAACTACCCACCCTCTCCACCTCCTCACCATTTATGTACAATGGTAAATGTACATCTCTCTTCCTCCTGAAGTCAATTATAAGTTTTTTAGGTGTTAAGTATAAGATTATTTTCTTTACACCACAATGTCAGCCCTTGTACTTCCTTTCTATAAGCAGACTCATTGTTCTTATTAATGAGCCCCACCATTGTCGTGTCATCCGCATATTTAATAATTGCGTTGGTGTTATACAATGGGGTGTAGTCATGTGTATACAAGGAATAAAGGAAGGGGTTTAGCACACAACCCGGGGGGGGGGGGGGGCTTCTGTGTTTAGTATCAGAGTAGAAGAATGGTGAGATCCCATCCTTACTGACTGTGGCCTATCCGTCAGAAAATCCTTTATCCACAAACAAATCCTCTGATTTATACCCAAATTGATCATTTTAAGAAACAACCTGTTGGGTAGAATGATGTTAAAGGCAGAGCTATAATCCACAAATAAGAACCTTACATATGTTCCCTGTTGTTCCAAATGATTCAATACAGCATGGACAACATATGGCTTTACTTACTTTGCTAAAACTCAAGAGAGTGAAGTTGAATTGTTGGTTTCGTATGCCAGATAGAAACTACAGTAGGGCCTTAGGACTGCAATATATAAATGCTTATGCCATAATCACCTGTGTATTTCTAAAAAAAATTGCTTTAGTTTCCTGCATGCTTGACACTTAAAAAACAAAGGGTAATTCTGGAACACGTTAAATAAAGAAATGGAAGAACAATGATTTAGCTAAATCTGAATCTCATGGTCCAAAATCCAACCTTCAGAGAGCCTCCAATTGACCCAAAGCATTAGGAAATAATAAAAGGCTTGCTGCAATACTTTGGCTGTTGTGTTCATGCTGGGGCCAAATGGTGATTGCCATAGGTTCTTTTTATTTTAAACCTAAAATTCATTATGATTTTCTGCTAGAGAATGGTGGTTATTTCCATGCTGACTCAAGGTTGTGTAGACCCTTTTTTTCTCCAAAGACCACTGAGAGTGGAATTTAAAATAATCTAACTGCACCACAGGGCTGGAAAAAAGATGAGGAGATATATAGAGACCTAAAAATACAACTTCTAAGAACATTCCCCCCAGTTAAGAAAAGTGACATAAGTGGCCAAAGAATTCTGTCTCTAGTGAGCTGCTACCTTCTCAGAATTGATTGTTAAATCAACATTGGTTCCTTTTGAGGCACTGACCCGGGTCTGTCTTGTGAGAGGTGGGGAAGAGGCTGTGGACCCAGCTTGGAAAGGGACTGGCTAGTTTTCTTTATGGAGGGAACGTGATTGGTTTATATATATTGTGAGGAGCCCAACAAAAATTAATCACATTAGGAAGGAAAAAATCAGCAAGGTGGCCCAATGGCTTAATGATGCTGGAGATGGTCTACGCTCCAGCGGTTTGAATCCTAGCATTGTTTGGCGGAGTGAGCTCCCATCACTTGCCTTAGGTTCTGCTCATCTAGCAGTTCGAAAGTATGTTCTATATAAGGAGATAAATAAGTACCACTTCAGTACCTATGGACGTGTGGACGATTACAATCCTGCTGGCACTAGACCTTCCCAGTTGCAACATCTACTTGTGAAGCTGCTTTGGTAGAGAGAGAAGGCTTCAGATGTCGCTGCAGGAAAATAATTTTTCTTGTGCTGAATAGTTTTCCTTCCTATGACACATCTTGGGAAGCGCACAAGCATGTACCAAACAGCTAGTAAACAGCCAAACTGCTATGCATTAAGCATTGTAGTCTCCTGGCTAATATCACCACACACCAGGGGTCTCAAACTCATGTCGTCATGGTAGCATCATGTGATGTATCGGGACTTTTTTCCCCCTTTGCCAAACCGGGCGTGGGCATGGCCAGCGCGTGACGCATCCGGCCTGCAGGTTGAGAGTTTGACAGTTCTGCCATACACTATTAAAAAAAAAAACCCTGAAGAAATCTCAATAGGAACAGATGTGAAATCGTGACTGTTGATCTAACTGAGCTCTATTGAAATCACTACAAGATACAGAACAAGTTTTCTTACATTTGCTCTAGTTTTAACGTATGCTGATATAAAGCAAAAATCACCTTCAAGATGAGTTCTGGTGACATATGTAGATATAGCCCATTAAATTTTCTTGCGATATAGAGTTGGTCATCAACACTTGAGTTTAGTTTTGTTTATAGTGTAGTCCATTAAACTTTCTATTTCAACTTATTTAGAAGTTTCTGAAAATTGGTAAGTATGAAGGACTGGAAAGGAAGAAAATACAATTTAACAAGAAACTGAATTGATGGTCTCTGAAATTGTAGGTACCAACTCCCCCCCCCCAATAGATCTCCACCAAAACTATTGTCTTTACAATATCAAGGCATCTTTAAATGCTATTTTTATTAGCCCCCATCCCCACTCCATTATTTTCACAACAGTTATGTTCTTAAAGGGAAATTATTCCTTTTGAAAATGATTCTCTGTTTAAAACACAAGAGATAACAGCCAGACATTTTAAACAGCAAATTGTTTTGTTTTGCTTGGATCCTCT
Organism: Ptyas mucosa; assembly: GCA_012654045.1. Classification (NCBI taxonomy): domain Eukaryota; kingdom Metazoa; phylum Chordata; class Lepidosauria; order Squamata; family Colubridae; genus Ptyas; species Ptyas mucosa. The sequence goes on from WNWU01000072.1 coordinate 1,989,020, forward strand.
GGACTATTAAATGACTAAAAGGAAGAAAATGGGGCAAGAACGACAAGTGAGCAGCCTCCGCCTTTGATTGGGAAGGAGGAATGAGCTCTTTTTAACTGATGAGATTTTTGAACATTATATCAACAATCCAGTTGTCCCAAAGAAAGTGGTATTTGCATTAGTAGGCTTAAATTTGTCACAAGTGTTGCACTCATCATATTATATCTATGATAAATCTATTATACCATACCACAGACTATGAAACAAAGTGTTAATGGAGGATTAGTCTCTCTTAAAACATAAGGGACTATGAAACAGGTAAGCAGAGAACAGAGAAACATTTTTATGAGCAAAACCTATGAAATTAATACAGCGTACTAATAAAAAAGCTACTTTAAAGCCAAATAATGTGGAATTGCAAGTAGATAAGACTAAATAAAACCTCAGTATTTGGGGGGGGGGGGAGATTAAAAGTTTTTCAAGTGCTAAAAAATCATCTTGCTCTGACAATTATTTCTATTCTACCTTAAACATGTTATACTTCATACGTTAACTCAAATCAGTTCATGAACAAAAGCCCAAATGAGCATCTGAGCAGTATTTTCATGAGCTGTGCAGCCAATACTGAGCCACAAGCTCCTCACTGTGCTGTTCAGGAACTGGAGAGCAGAAGGGGACAATTGATTGCAGTTAGCCGCCTTCTTTGCTCATGACTCAACTGGCAACTTCTTTCGTACAATGTAGGAGCCATACTTCTATGTTCGTTTGTTTTTTTAAAGAAACTAGCAGGCATTCTGCATGATCTGACAAGAACAGAAAGCTCTTCTGAATTTGATTATGAGATTTTGGCTGTAAAGTTTTAAATAAATTATTTAAAAGTGAGACTCAACAGGCTCTTTATCTAACATACCAGTAGCACCCAAAGTTAATCTGTTTTCTGTTACAGAAGCTGAAATGTTTTTCTTCTTTTACATCATCTGCTTCTTAAGGCCAGTTGCTCATCTACAATAGGTAAAAGACAGTTCTTATCTATTAAAAAATTAGGGCTGCTTCATTGTCTGCATGTTCTCAATTATGAATCCAACCTGTTGTAAAAGTGAGACTGGAACAAACAAAGTTGGGGGCGGATAGTCAAACTCTCCTGAAATAAAGAGCAGCAGACAATGTACAAATGCATGGATGGAATTTAAAACTAACCCCACCAATTCCAACTCAGGAATTCTAGAATAACAGAGTTGGAAGTAACCTTGGAAGTCTTCTACTCCAATCCCCTACAGGAGACTCTATAACTTTCCGGACCAATGGCTATCCAATCTCTTAAAAGCCTCCAATGATGAAGCACCCACTACTTCTGAAGGCAAGCCATTCTATTAGTTCAGGGCTGTCAAACTCCCAGCCCACAGGCCAGATGCGCCATGCCCACGCCCGGTTTAACGAAGGGGGGAAAAAAGTCCCGATACGTCACCTGACACCGCCGTGACGACATGAGTTTGACACCCCTGCATTAGTTCATTGTTCTCGCTGTCAGAAAATTTCTCTTAGTTTAAGGTTGGATCTCTCTTTGATCATTTTCCATGTTACTTCTTATCTTGCTTTCAGCTGCTTTCAAGTTAATAAGTGGACTGAAGCACAATGCAGAAATGAAAACTAGTCTGACATCTGCCCTAGTAGATATTATTTCCACCAGTTCTCACTACTGTACAGTGCAAAAGACTGCTACTCTTAGGAGAACTGCTTAGCAGAAATAATAGTGATAATTATGACTCTTGGTCTCTGCAAACAGAACTAGATAGGCCTATGCTCTGATCCAGCATCATTCTTGTTTTTATTGAGTAAAGATAGGATATAAATATGTGTTATGACTTAGTTAAAGGTTACTGCAGAGACAGAAAAAGATCATAATGTCTTATGGGCCTAGTTTCTGGACAATCCAAAACGTTAAGACAGAGTTTTTGCTACTTTTTCTGCCTTATAGTGGTTGTCTGGAGATTTGAGCACAGACTTGGTAGCTGGATATAGGTGAAGAATGCAAACTAGTGTATTACAATTATTTTTTGTTCTTAATCTGAGTTTTAAAATGCTAAAAGACATTTTAATAAAGTGATTGCAATATTTGACTGCAAGAAGTTGCAATAATTCCATAAATTAGCAAACCAATTATTGATTATGATCAACTACTGAATTTCTCAGTGGAGACAATGAGTAAACATTGAAAAATATTTACAAATTTATTAATCACATTATACAGTAGGGTTTTCCTTTGAGTAATAACTTTTTGAAGGACAAAATATTGCTTTCTATTTTTATAAACCTTTGTTTCTTCAATCAAATCATTGTTGTGATAATTTATACTTTATCTTTGTATATTTCCTCTTTAAAGTGAATCCTAAACATAAAGATTTGAAACTCAATGCAAAAAAAGTAGTATCCTTTTAGTAATTCCTTTCTTAAAAAGATATGGCCAATGGAACAGGAAGGGGGCAATTTCCCCCCTTTTTGAAACTTTATTTTTCCATTCCTTTACTCCAAAAACCTGGAGCATCTTCTGGAGAAGATTCCCTCTTTCCTGTTCTGTTGAAGAAAATCTTGCATCTGCTGGGAAAATTAGTTCAATTTATCTAAACAGCAAATGTGTATAAAGCTTTAGTGATCTCTTAGATTATGTTTCCTACAGAAAAAATTTACCATGTAATGAACCACAAATGTACTTCTGATAGCTTCTGATTAAGACTGACAACAGAACCTGAGAGAATAAAGTCTTGAACAATTGATTTAGTAATCTCAGGAAATTAATGTATTGTTTGATATGCTGTGCCTATTTTTAGTAAATCAAGTATTGATCATGGGAAATTATGATTTTATTAAAAAGTTTTCCACTACATTTGTGTTGACAAGATAGCAACATTACAACTCTTAGGTAGGTCAACAAGTTCTTAAACAATTAACCTTAGCAACTGTGAAATAAATGGCTCTGCATCAGCTTGGCAGGATGGCTGAGTAAAGTTCTTCTGGGCTTTGTCCTGGAGCTTCTGCTGCTCCGTCTCATGACAAAAATGAGACTGCAAAAGTGGGTTTGTTGCTCTTGGAATTCATCAAATATAGAAGGGGTAGACAAATCAAAAGAAGGCAAACTCAGGCTTCAAAAACCTTAAAGAATGAGGGTGGGGCCAAAACTAACCATATTAGTTTTAACATAAATGAACTCTTGAATTTACATACCAGGAATTAAAAACACAGATATAAGAGGACAAAAACCTGATTTCAGAGCAGAACAGGCAAAAAGGATTTATGCATGGATAAGAAACTGAAATGAGCTAGCAAAATCTTATGCCTTATGACACATACCAAGAAACAGCCAGATCATAAGAAGTGGTTTTCTCTTCTGTGTTTATGAGGTTTTAGCTACCACAACTTAAGGACACTATCAACTAGAACATGTTTAGAGGAGAAAACAGGACTTGATTGGAAACCAAGTTCTATGACACATGCCTAGAAGTGCTACATTCTGAAGAAGGATTTCTTGGTAGTCAAAAAACCCCAGTCATTGGAAATGACCACCTTTCAGTTTTTTGAATGACCAGTTTTGCTCAGCAAGTCTGCTTATGATACTTTTGCTTTCTTTCGTTTTTCCTGCCTTTGAGTCAGGTTTGATTCCTTGCAGTTTTCTGGGGAAAGTTTTTGGGAAGTGGTTTGCCCCACTCCCCTTTAGGGCTGAGAGTGAGTAATTAGCCCAAGGTTGCCCAGCCAGCTTTCATGCCTAAGGAGGGACTAGAAGTCATGGCGTTCCCTTTTCTAGACTTAACTACTACAACACTACACCAAACCTGAAGTGGGTCAGTTGCTTAACATGGTTAAACAAGTGATCAGGGGAATGCACCGGGTTTTTGTGTATATATGTATGCACATAAAACTTTTTAAAAAACAGCAAGAAAGTAATCCTAGCAGAAGATCCAAGAAATCCAGGAGATGTAAGAACAGATCTTCCTACCCTGATTTCTCAAAAAACCCCGAGTGTTTCATTTTTCTACACTGAAGACAGAAAATAATGGCAAGACTTCAATTCCCACAATTGGATCAAGGAAGTGAATTAAATCATTCAGAGACCATTGTCAGACCATTGTTTAAATCAATGTATTCAATATAAGTATTAGCAAAGTGTTAAATATAATGCATTATTATATTAAGTATTATAAGCTATAAAACAATCTAAGGGTGATATTAAACAATGCTAAGACAATATAAAAAAACAATAAAAGGTCAAGACAGAGAATGGCACCACAAATTAGAACTACAGATAAATATACTATGATACATTGAGTCATTATTTCCGAGATATTCCCTTACCTATCACTTGTACATCCTCCCTAACCATGTTGTGAGTCTCAGGCATCCTCATGTACCCCCACACCTTCCCCAACCAGAGCCGCACCCCTGTGCAATCTCCCTGACCTGCACAGCTCCTCTTGTGAACCCCCATCCACACTTCCCAACCTGTGTGCCCCCTCTCATGTAACCCCTTGTATTCTCATGCACCCTCCCCAACCCACATGGAGGACCCACTCCCTGACTAACATGGTGCCTCTTATGGGAGGACATAAGATGCATTGGAGGTGCTAGACAAGTTGGGGAGACTGCATGGGAGCACAGTGTGGATCAGGAAGTGTGCATGAGTGTACACAAGAGGCCATGGAGGTTAAGGAAGGCATGTGGGTATCTGGTGGTATGCAGGAGGTGCCATGTGGATTTCAGAGGGTGCATAAAGGTAAGCCAGTGGCAACCATCAGGAAGCTGTCAGGGAGCATTGGCAATCCTGATCAACTTTCAACTTCCTGCTGGCTTCTCCACTGATAACAGGAAATTACCAGGGAACTTTGGAAATAATGATCATGTGGCATTGAAGCAGCAGCAGTGCAGTGTTGCTGAAGCTGCCACAACTTTCCCAAATTTCATTCCCATGGGAGTCATGAGTCATGGCATTCTGTAAGTGGGCCCATTTGAGGTGTCTTGGTTCAAAAATTGTTGCCTTGTGACACATAATTCAATCCAATTAAAGGTTACAAATTAACAGACAAAATAGTTTAGAAGCCTAGAGATATGGTATCTCTGTAATAAAATAGCAATAAAATAATTAGGTTCTAAAACTTCAACTGTTCTTTTTAATATGCCTAGGAAAATGCAAAAACGTTACCTGGCTGTAAAAAGACCATTGCAGGTATGTAGCAGCATCAGTGAAAATGTCCTTTCTCAAATTTTACTCTTTTGCTACAATAGATAGATGCAGAAATACATGTTTATAGAAATACATGTTTCTCTAGAGAGAAACATTGAGAAATACATGTTTGCATAACAACATAGAGGCAGAAACAAAATTAATCACTGTTACTTGAAGAAAGGGGGGGGGGAGTACTATTATTTATACAAGGCAGCCAGAAAGTTCTCAATGTGATATCAAGCAAGCCTTATTAGTAGTACAGCAACCATTGAAAATGTCTTTCCAGCATCTTCAAATGAAAGGAAAGTCTGGAGGGTGAAGATGATTAAGCCAGTGAGCAGGGAGTGGAGATAGGTAGTTTTTGCATAGTTGCTCCAAGATGTCCAAAGTTCAGGGCATGTTTGCTATCAACAACTGCGCTGGGTTATTAATGATCTAACAACAATCTCTTCCTTTCCACGCCAATCTGTGGGTATCAGAGGTGGGTTTCAACAGGTTCTGACCAGTTCTGGACAACCGGTAGTGGAAATTTTGAGTAGTTTGGAGAACCGGTAAATACCACCTCTGCCTTGCCCACCCCCATCTATTCTCTGCTTCCAGAGTCCCAGCTAATTGGGAGGAAATGGAGATTTTGCAGTAACCTTCCCCTGGATTGGGGAAGGAATGGAGATTTTACAGTATCCTTCCCCTGCCTCGCCCACCAAGCCACGCCCACAGAACCGGTAGTAAAAAAATTTGAAATCCACCACTAGCAAGTATGCAATTAATTAACACAATTAAAATAAATTAACACAATTAAAATAAAGAGTCACCTGTGAAATATTAGTATGATGTTTTCCTAGGAAATGAAAGAGTGGGCAGAGTATGGTTATTCAGGACAACTTTTTAAATCTACTATCCTACATAAACCAATCAAGTGTGGTTTATTCACAAGCCACAATTCAAACAACTAGGTTTTTCAGTGCATTATGAGAAACTAATCTTTCTATGACAAAAATGCTTCTTTTGACTTTGTGGACCTTTTGCATTATTTTTCGTCGATCACAGCAGAAATAATTGAAAAGGCGAACGATTCGAGCGCAGCTGTTGCCTCTCTGCCGTCCCCCCCACCCCCAAAATGATTTCTCTCCTGGGAAAAACCGAGGCGGGAGTGACGGTGGGGGAGCGAGAGTGCTACCAGATCTGGTCTGCAAAGCTCCAGGCAACCGCTAGATGGCAGTGTTTGTAAAGAGATAACAAAAACTTCATCTTTTTTGGCCAGCTGGCGCTGTCCGCAACATTGCAGATTTAATAATCGTAGACAACCTACTTTGCTTTTTTTTAAAAAAAAAGGGGGGGGGCAGGAAAACTAAAAGCACGAAAATAGCTTCTTCTGCCTCGTCTTTCTTCACCAGAGCGAATCAGAAGAGGGCATGCAGAAAGACGCAAGAAGGAAAGACATTATAAATCTCACGCATTGCCCGCGGCGCATGCGCTCGTGGTGGGTCAGTGCCTTTGCTTCTCCGCTTCCTGCTAGCTCCGGGGCAGCTCGGCAGGCTCGGCGTTTGCAAAACCTGCAACAGGTGAGGAGAGGCGTGAGGGTCGGCTGGGCGGGGCTCCGCTCCTGGTTTAAAAGAGGCGCCCTCTTCTTCCCTCCCCGCTCCGCGAAGCCGCTCCCTGCTATTGGCCCGCCCTGCGCTAAGCTGGTTCCGACTATTTTCTTGCCTGCAAGCAGTCGGGGAAGGCGGGTGACTTGAGAAGGACTAGCAGCTGCCCCCGTTTCTCTTCGGTGACTTCCTGCAGAAAGGACGGGTTGGTCTCTTTTCTCCTATCTTGTTGCGCATGTAAGTGGCGGAATAACGGGAGCGTCTGGCTCTTGCGTAGAAAGGGAAAAGAGCGGAGGGAGGATTCGTTGGCTGCAGTTTGGGAAATAAACAGCACACGCCTCGGTCTCTTCCGGGTTGGCTCTAGTCTTCGGGGAGAGGTGGAGAATCGGGGGGTCCGGGACACGGTCACCAGCTGGGTTTTCTTAAGAAAAAAATATATCAAGACAAACCCAGCTTCTACACAAAAGACCCAGATTAAACCCCCGCCCTCCCCACAATAAATCAGTTTTGAACTAATTTTTTTTACCTATTTAATACGTACAACATAATGTAAGTATAGAATAACTTACATTTTTAAAGTTAAAAAAAAACAAACCTAGAAACCCAGACAGACATTGAAAAACTCAGATCTGGGTTTAAAAACCCTGCATTGGCAACGCTGCCCATGAGCCACGAACTGCGAATGGGGTGCCTTCCCTGGACTTTACGAGGGAGTAGTCTGTGAACCTCTCCCAACTGAGAAAAGATAGCTTAGAAATCTAGGAAAGAATATATATTTGTTTTTATCATACGTTTCCTGGCTTTCCATTATAACCAAGCAAAATATGCTGGGATTTATGTGAGTTACTGAATGAGAAATACACCTCTCATCTTCTAAACACAAGCCTTACTTGTTATAGTACAGTAACTTTCTGAAAGGGGGAAAAATCATGCAAGGTTTTTTGTTGATGTCCTGATGCATTTATGCATCCTGAGTTAGGAGCATCTCATACTTCATCCCTTCAAATAACTAAATGAGACTTAAACTTTCCCAGGGGCTCAATTGTTTAATAAGCTGATACGGTTTATTAATGTTATTCATCGCAATATTTGTAGATTGTGAATGTGCTGAGAAATTATTTCTGACTGCCATGTTAAGCATTCAGAAACCTCTGTAGTATTGATCCTCTATTTCTATTATGTCTAGCTTTTTTAATATTCATATTGCATATCTATTTTGTTCTTTAATGCTTTTGTAATAGGTTCATTGTGACTTATATTAATACTTAAGATGCTGGAAAGATTCAATAGTGTTAGAGATTTATCTAGGACTAATACTTTTCAGAATGTAGCTTGAAAAAATGCTGGTACCATTGGAAGCTATAAGTGAGAATGACACATTGATAGTTACGAGTTCCTGTTTTCCTGTAAGTGATACGAGCAACCTTGCTCTTTTTTCAGATAATTGTACAAACATGCAGCAAATGTAAGTAACAAAATTGTCTCAAAATAAATTGGGCAAAAAATAAATTAGTTCAAGATGAATATTTTGAGCATGGGTCGTTTCTCTGAGACAGGGACATTGTTAATAATAGGTTCTTGTAGTATTACAGAAGGGTGACATAAGTTGGGCAAGAAATCTTCAGATCAGGAAAAATTTAGAATCTTCCATTATCGAACCCCATTCCTTCCACCTATTGGGAAAAAGATTGTAACAAGAATCGTTTTTGTTAAAAATCTTGACACTGTGAAAGAATCCCTGACATTTTTTGCAAGGGCAGGCAGAATAAACATTTATGCTATTTATCAAAATGATTGTCCTAATTTGTATTAATTGTAATCACACATATACAAGTATGTTTTTTGACAAATTCATTAAGGTGTTATATGTGGCATTACAACACTTTGTCCTGGCAAAATTCCCAGTTAGTTATAATCGGTTTCCTTCTGTGAGTAGTCTTTGGTGAACTTCCGGTAAGGCAGGGTGTGTGGCCGCTTGTCTTCTAGTCTAGATCAAAGTGCTTCAGGAGATGAAGTTAAAGACAAGGGAGGTGCCAAGTCAGTAAGATCAGGGTAGAGGATACAGCACTTATATTTACAGAATCAAAATTTGGCTCTTGTTTCAGACTTTTTGCCTGACAGCGAGTTTCATGCACTATTCTACCATATCCACTTATTTTCTCTAGCTTTTTCCCCACCAAATGGGGATGGATTTAGAGTCATAGATATTGATGATTAGTTGACAGTTACCGTTGTGAATTTATGTACCTGTACTGTAATCACAAGGCTATTGCAGCAACTGATGCAAAATGTGATACGCAAAAACTTTTCAGGCATGAGACTTTAGTGGTGAGCAAAAAAGAAACAAAAGTCCAGCATTTGGCAGAAAGTGACCTGCAGCAATTTCTAAGGATAGAGATCTTTCTGTGTCTCTCTTATGACCTTGGCAGCACTCTCCAGTTTGGGGAGCTGCAACTTGGATTTATTATTTAGATATTTAATACCATAGATCACATTTTGTATAACTTTTGATGTTGCACATTTTGAATCTTCAATTTCCTTAAAAAAACAATCCTTTCCTTCCAAATTAAAAAAATGATTCCTTGAATTTCCAGTTTTCATTTTTATGCCTTGTAAAAATGGATAGTAAAGTTATTTACACATTTATTTTAATTATTTTCTCCTCCCTCTTTGGACCACCTGTCTAATAACATTTGGGGCAGCCCTAAAATCATCATGACACCCATGAAAGATCCCACCACAGAAATGGACTTTATTCCTACTTGAATAAAAATTGATTTTCTTTTTTCCAGAGAATACTATGAGATCATTTTAAATGACAGATAATACAACATATTCATAACTCCAGCAAAGTTATGATGGAGGTCGGGAAATGGCCTATATTTACATTGCTTTCACCTCAAGAAATGGCAACTATTCGAAAGGCATGTGTATTTGGAACATCTGCCAATGAAGCTATATATATCACCCACAGTGATGAGGTAAGATTATAGTACTTACATAGGTGTGTCCACTTTCTCTATCTATAACATTGTTGGATATCTAGGGAGTAATATAAAAATAGCAAACTTTTGTTTTAAGATTGCAGTAGCATACATATACAATTAATCAGTATTTAAAACATAAATCTCAGTTTAAAGAAGATGAATATTGTAGTTTCTTCGTTACAGCTAAAATTAATATTTTTAACCCACTGAAAAATAAAACTGAGCATAGAGTACTTTCCACTGAGCAAATATGGATTGCTTCTCTTGCCTCAGAAAACAAGATTTTATAAAATAGGTAGCCATAAGTAGGATTCACTTCCTACTTCAGTTCGCTTTCAAATACCCTGCATACAATTACAGAACACATATTTTGTAACCCCAAAACAAAACCCTTTTTTCCCCAGAAGACTGTCCTGTGCTGATATCTCTATGGAGGGCTTCATCAGGAAGTAGATAACAGGGCTCCATTCTGAATCTGAAGCCAAGGACAATCAGTGCAATGAAGTCCCGTCCGGATTATAACTCTTTAATTGCTGCACATCTCCATTTTTGCATTTTTTAAAAAAGAAAAAGAAAATATTGTACTGGGATATATCAGGAGGAAATTGGGGTTGGGAAGCTGCTCTGTGGTTTTTATTTTTGGATTTCCTGTCTGTTTAATTTACTTGCGGAGAGGTTCAGTGCCTTGGATGTGCAAATGGTCCAATACATTAACATTCTGTAAATTAATCTGATGCCTTCTATCTCTGACCAATGGGAGATCCAAGAATTTATCATGAAAAAAACAATTTCCTCCCTTTCCATTCAGCAGAAATCTAGCAGGAAACCACAGGATGAAACTTCTGTGTTCTGGAATGGGATTAAAAGACATTCGGAGTTGAGTTGCTTACTGCAAAAATCCTAAAGTGTCGATGGTCCCCTAGAAAACTAATGAGGGACCACTAATGTCAGTGGATTTAAACTGTGAGCCTCTGTTTAATGCTTGACTTGTGTGATATTTAGAGGTGGGATGGGGAGAGAAGTAGCTTGTTCTAAGCAACTTGATTCCAGGCATCCATGAAGTTTGAAGCAGACAGGAGGTCTAGAGAAAGATGGGCTTTGAACAAGGGAAGGTTAACAGAACAGTAACAGAGTTGGAAAGAACCTTGGAGGTCATCTAGTCTAACCCCCTGCTCATGCAGGAGACATGTACTAGGGATTTGAACCACCAAACTGCCAACCTTTCTGATTGACAAGCTCAGTGTCTTAGCCACTGAGCCACCTAGTGATCAGAGCACTTAAAATGGCATGCATGCATGGAGGAACTATAAAAAAGGAAACTAGAATCTGTTCAGGTAGACAGTGGGAGAATTCAGAAGCACTAGAAAATTAATGACTTGGTAGAAGAAGAAAGGAAGGAAAGGGAAAGGAAAAGGAGAGAAAGAGAAAATCCCAATCCAAAACATGGATGTATCTTCAGCTGCCTTATTCTTCCGTTGCTATGGGAAAGTGAGCCAATGCACACATTGTTTTCTGTGCTGAAAGGCATCTTTAAATTTTGAATGATAGGCCAGGTATTGCATATGAAAAGGAGTGGAACAAAAAAAGTGTCTTAGTTTTATTTAGATATAATTCAATACACTTAATATGATTGGTTTTTTTTTAATAGAAAAAGTATTTCCTCTATCACATTAAAGATTACAATTTTTAACAATTTAGGTTATTTGAAAGCAAGTTTGGATATTATTGTGGCCAAACTTTCATATTGCACATCTTTATTGTCTACTACCACATTTGGTGTCAGCTCTTCAAGGTGGCCAAATCAGGAAAGGAACTGCTCAAGTGTGACCAATCTCTACTTTATTGAGATAGGCAATGACAACGGAATCTTGAAAAGCCTGATTGTGTTCACTTTTCCCTCCCTCTTAAACCCAAAGGAATTAAGGCTAAATCAGCTTAAGTTTCTTTTCAAGCTTTCTCCTTTTTTGGGCTTGAAGCATGTTGCTAACTGTTGCATTGTTTCTCCAAGGTCACCTATATCTAACAAGCAAGTTGCTTTACATGTTAGAGTACAAATCACATAGATATATGCCTGTCCTCTAACAGATAGAAATGCTTATATGAGTACTATTATTACTATCCACATCCACATGTTAAGATAAAATATATTTTGGTCACTCCTTCATATATTAACAGAAACTTTACAAGATATGACTGGCTTCAAACCAGAAAGCAGCCAGGAACTAACCCTAACCTTTCTGCAAGTTGAAATAAATAACAAGTAAAATTAGGTCAGTTACCTTAAAATAAATAAATACCCAAGTGTCATGAGACACTACAGATTAAGAAAGTACTTCAAACTCTGCTATAGGATGCTACTTTGTACAAAAATAGCTACATATTTCTGTGTTTTCATATAGCAAAGTAGCTATACATCGCTACTTTGCTATGTGAAAACAAACTAGTGAAGCATAAAACGCAGAGAAATCATTTGGTCATTTGGAAACATTTTCAATTTGAAACTGTTTCAAGCCCAAGACACTTCCAAATAGCCTGTCTGAATTTGAAATGATGTGTAGACTCTTAAGCCTGATTTATCTTCTATCAGTCCCTTATTTCATATTTATTATAAATCTCAGTTTCATTGCAAATCTGTTATACATTGCAAAGTCAATTTAGACTTTTTTTTAAACGTGCCATAAATGAACATATCTATGTCAGCTCATTGGTTTTGCTTCTTTTTCCACCCCCAGGTTTTTGTATTTGGACTAAACTGCAGTAATTGTCTGGGGACTGGAGATAATCAGAGTACTATTGTACCAAAAAAACTTGAAGGTTTATGCGGAAAGAGGATCTGCAGTCTTAGCTATGGAAGTGGGCCGCATGTGATCCTTAGTACAGAAGGTGGGAAACTTTCTGAATAGTATTAGAGGCACAAACCTAAGCACCTGATTCTTAGTTACGGAATTGGAGCATGCAAAAATGTAGTCTGCTTCTGTCAGTGGGGGCCGTCATCTTGGTGTGAATTGCATTTGCCACTTTTCTTCCCCTCAAGTAGGCTGGAAAGATTTTATGCAGCCATGGGCTGCATTTTTTGGGGTGAGTTTCTCTTAGTGACTGAGGGTCATAGGGTGGCGGTGGCATAATTATATCTCCACAGGAGACAGAAATTGAATGTTCACTCCTTTTTAATTTTTTTTAAAAAAATATTGTGAAACAACATTCCTTGTGTCAACAAGTATTTAGAAGTTAGGTTTTTAAAACTAAAGAGGCTTGAAGAGGCTTTGTGGCGCAGCAGACTAAAGTGCTGTTAAGTAGCACCAGCTGCCTGCAATTACTGCAAGTTCAAATTTCACCAGGCTCAAGGTTGACTCAGCCTTCCATCCTTTCTAAGGTAGGTAAAATGAGGACCCGGATTGTGGGGGCAATAAGCTGACTTTGTATAAAAAAGAACACCGCTTGGGGGGGGCCGAAAGCCCTACTAAGCAGGTACATACAAAAGTATGAAGGCTATTGCTTAACGCATTGTAAGCCACCCTGAGTCTCTGGAGAAGGGCGGCATATAAATCGAACCAATAAATAAAGTAAGTGTATATTTAAAGCTTGTTGGAAATTTAGTTTGTGATCATGCTGGATAACATTCTCATTTATGTTCTTTTACTTGATTGATAAACTATATCCTATCAAGTTGCTATCAAGTCTTTTCAACCAATAGATAGATTTTCTGCAAGACAATTTGTCCCCCCACCTAGCTCCAGATCTTCCAACCATGCACCCATTGATGATGTAACTAAGTTCAACCATCCATCTTGCTTCTGGTCATCCTCTTTCTTTTCATTTTTCCCAGCATTATAAACTTCTGAAGAGAGTCAGATCTTTGCATAATGAAGTTGCTTAGTTAAAATAACTCTAAAGTTTGGATAAATGTATGTGATAAACTTTAAAGATGAAGAGTATATTGCTCATTTACATTCTTCACACTACAGAAAGAATGTGTGCATTTAATTTTAGCCAATTGCTGTTTAACTTTTTCCCAGTCAAGTAATACCAATTCATTCAAGTTCTCCAGTACCACTGCCTGATCGTCCCTTAAAACAAGTCATTAGAGAAATGACCATAATAATCATAAGTAGATTAAAAAAGCCAAACCCAATCTACACAACTGACCAGCTATGCAACCAAGCATAATGATAGTGCTTATTAAAATGCAATAATCTTGTTCTGTCTGAGTAGGTGTACAAATGTGGCCTAATTGCATGTTTCATTGTCATTACTTTGTTTATTCTTGGGTAGATGGTGAAGTTTATGCCTGGGGACATAATGGATATAGTCAGCTTGGGAATGGGACAACCAACCAGGGTGTGACGCCTATTCAGATTTCTACTAATTTGCTCATTAAGAAAGTAACCGAAGTAGCTTGTGGTTCCCACCATTCTCTTGCATTATCATCTGATGGAGATGTAAGTTCTGCTTTTCTAACTAGCTATTCAGGTTTTTGCTGTTAAGAATGTACTTTTGTTTGGTAAATATTTGAAAATTGTCCTTGAAGAAAGGGTATTGATACTACCATTAATCTGTGTTTTCTTAGTGAAATATTTCAGATTTTAGCTTGACAATAAAAGTTCTTATCTTTATAGAGGAAATAAGCTACTCTTGGCAATCTGATTTCATGGGGGTTTTATATTTTGTACATTTTTCAGTAGCAACAATAAAAAACAAGATTTCATACATAAAAATAAAGGTTGAATGGACTTCATTGATTCGGTGCCCAGTGAGACAGCGACCTATTTTCTTTTGATCTAGTAGGAGGCTTTCTGATTCAAAAATAAAACTTGGAATAATGATACTTGAATTTCCCCTTTGCTTGGGAAATTATAAGTGTTGAAATTTCTAAATTTTTCAGCTGGATAGAATAAATTTTGTAGATATACAATACCTGTTTTAGTGAGAAGAGGACCAGTATCTGAAAAATAGATGCATAAATATGGAACTTGGCTCCTTTAAATTGTGTGGGTACGTGTTTAAGGAAAGTGTCTGACTCTGGGATAATATTTGGAGGTATTGTGGTCTCTTCTGTGAGACTAAGCCTGTTTAATTTCATATCTGACAGGTACTGGAGTTTATTTGTTTTGCATGAAGGGGATAATGTTCCATTTCAAGTCTTGAAAGTTTACAGTTTTGAAGATATCAGATATAAACCTTTAAAAATTGCCTAGTATGAAAGTGCTATAACCTTTGCCAAGGAGATAATTTTTTATATGTAGATCCTGTTGCTAGTTTACCTTTTATCATTGTTCATGAGTTGAATGCTATTTGTTCTGAGTTGACCTACCTTCCTTCCTTCCTTCCTTCCTTCCTTCCTTCCTTCCTTCCTTCCT
>WNWU01000072.1:2004150-2037142 GCA_012654045.1 Ptyas mucosa
CCTTCCTTCCTTCCTTCCTTCCTTCCTTCCTTCCTTCCTTCCTTCCTTCCTTCCTTCCTTCCTTCCTTCCTTCTGCATCATAGTGGTGTAACATTCTTCCTCCTCCTCTAGTAATGAGGATTGGGCCACCTAACAGTAATGAGCACACAGGCTTGCACTGTCAGATTTTTTTTATTAGGAAGAATTAGGAAGAAGAGAAGAAAGAGCCCTCGTGTTGCTGTAACCATACTTGGGGCTTTCTTTAAGGTAGACTACAGTTCTCTTTCTTTTCCTCCATTTCTATGTGAGTTTTTTCTTTTGAAAAATGCAGAAAAGTCTTGGTGGATAGAAGGCAACCCACCTCTCATGCATGGGCCCTACTTTAGAATGAAAAGAAGTCAGGAAAAATCAGAGGAGAAAGATTGGGTTGTCCATCCTTTACCAGTGAATGCTGGAAGCTGAGAAAAATGCAGTCTGACACTGGAGGAAGGCAAACAATTCAAAGTTGATGGCTGCTTTTCCTTTATCCAGTGAATATGGGCCATTCCTTCATTCAGGGATGAACATAACATTTAACTTGTAAAACTGTATTTAAACTGTGTCTGTCTTTGGAAGTAGTAACAGGCATTGATTCCAAATGGGATCCCTCTTGACTGGGTCCCTGCTCTAATTTCCTGCAGAAAAATGTTTGCTTTCTAACTGAAGGTTTTCCTGGATGCTACAAGGTAAAATGCACACTCTTTCATTAGCCAAGTGTGTTAGAAGAGACTCCTATATCAATGGCTTTGTGTTGCCAGCAATTAGAAGTTAATCACATCAGTACTTTGAAGTATATCATAAATGGCCATGCTACTTGTCTGTGGCTTGTAAAACTAGTTAATTTGGTACCTGCACTGTTAAACAGTATATGCTCACCTAGTAAGGTTTGTGGTATGCTTTCTTGGTGTCTCTCCCAGGTATACGCCTGGGGCTATAACAACTGTGGACAAGTTGGGTCAGGATCAACTGCAAACCAGCCAACTCCTCGCAGAGTCTCCAATTGTTTACAGGCTAAGGTAGCAGTCAGCATTGCCTGCGGTCAAACTTCTTCTGTTGTGGTCATAGATAATGGGGAGGTAAGCATCTGGTGGCCTTCCACATTTGCCTCTGAATCTGCAAACAGAAGTGTTCCTGTATAAGAATTTCATGGAAAATGTACAACAAAGTGTTGTTTAGTTATTGGGATTTAAAAAACAAACTCATCTATTTGTTCTGCAGGTCAAGATTACATTTTACTTTCTTGCACAAGGATGTTTTCTTCACTGACTGTTTTTGAAGATAATTCTGGAGGATTTTCTGGTGGTAGTGAAAATAGCATATATTGGTGAAGTGGAGAGCAATTTTCAGTCAATTTCCCTCCTGTGCATTTTTAAAAATTGTCTGGGGGATATGAACTAGCACAGAATTAGCCAAACCTTGCAAAATTTTCAAATTAAATTTGGAAAAATGCTTAACAAGAGAATATTTTTCAAATAAAATACAAAGGCTTGCTTCAAAAATTATGAGAAGTTTTAAAGCATCAAGTGTCTATCTCTGCTCATTGAGAAAATCTTCAGTCTCAAAGAAGAATTTCAGCCAATTGTGTGAGAAGGTATACATTTGAAGTGAATCTAAAAATAAAATAGAAATGTGTGATGTGGGGAGATGAGGTGAGGAGCTGCAGAATGAAGACAAACCTTGCTCTTGCTCTTCTGGAGACAGGCTTAATTCAAAGGAAGAGTTACCTTTCTGTTCTCTTTAAACATATGTCCAATTAAAATAGATTCAGAAATAGATATGAGCAATTCAGAGAAATTCTGCAGCCTCAGTTATACCTGGGAAAAGATGGGCAGTCTTCAGTCTGTGAGACCTTTTGACTTATATCACTTATCATTCTTTATAGTTTTATTATCCAAAGATCACAGGGCTGTTTTTCAAGTAGTACAGGCCTTGCTTATTTCAATATCCATTTAAGGAGTGTTGGTACGGGATCTAGGATTCAGTGCCAATAAGCTCAAACGTGTGAATGCCAACAGGTTTTACTGGAATAAACTAGAGAGATACAGATGAGAAGGAAATAGACCAGTTTGTTTTTCCTTCATTTTGACTGAAACTTCCAGAATGATAGGGGACAAGCTGCCTGGAACTGGCTGCAAGCTGCATAGCATCTTCCTAGGTCATAATTTAGCCAGCTGATCTAACTAAGACACTTTATGTAAGGCATTGTCACTAGACTACAACATCTAGAGGCCGCCCAATGACATTTCTTGTCAATAGCAGTTAGTCTTCTTTCCAGATATCTTAAGTGAAGTATCGTCTCTTAACAACTAATGTGCCAGTATTCATCCTCCCCTCTCTGAACTAGGGAGTTCATGCTAATTCTCTTTATCTTAATTGTTACTAGTAGTGACACAGATAAGAGGCTCAAAACCAGGGGTGATTGGGGCTTCCAGTGGCTCCACCGGCATCGCTAGGTGCTTTTTTGCGAAGCGCCAAGCCAAGTTTCTGTAGAACCACAAGAACAGCGACAATCAGCTGTCTTGCGGTTCGGAAACTTTCCCCCCTGTGAAAGGGGGGAAGGTGAGTAGACGGGTGGGGTAGAGCTCCCTAAGAGCACTGGATTTTGCCTATAATCCGGTGCTCGAAGATGAGAGCTCCCCGTGAAGCCTGTCAGCACTCCGGAACTTGGACGTCTCTGCCTTTTTTGCAGAGCTTGATGTCGCATCCATCCCAGCAATTTATTTAAAACCTATATATCTGACTCGAGCTGGCTGAGCAGATGCAGGAGAAATGATAACGGCAAGTATTTGATTTTTTAACTCCAAGGGATTTATTTTTTTTTAAAGAAAGAATTTTCAATGGGAAGAAAGGAAAAGCAAGATGGCGTTTTAGTTTCAACAGGGCGAGAAGAAGTTAAAGTTAAAACTAATTATTGACAAAGACCCTGTTTGAAACGAAGGACTCTATCTTAATAAGTGGATTATTCAAGTGGAAAATAATTGAAATATTTGAAGCAGTAGCATAAAGTACAAAATGCTCTTTTGAAATCTTTTTTTCCTTTTTTTTTCTCTATCCTGTCGTCTTTGAAAGGGAAGAAGGGGGGAAAGATGGCTGCTCCTTTTGAAATTAACGTTGGGTTATTTAATCCACAAATAAGGTCTGATTTTTTTGAAGAAGCTACGAAGTCAATTACCTCTGCAATATTGCAAAAACTTGATACTTTTTTTGATAACTTTTTTTCAAATTAGAAATAAAGATACAAATGAAGATTTTCTACTTAATAGTGAGGTGTTGATTGGAGAGTTGCAACAAGAAGCAGAACAGCCTGTTGTGATTTTGGAAAATAAAATGGAGGCATTGCAGAATGAGAAGGAAGAATTTTTGGGAGTTGCTGGGATTTTGGAGAAAATCCCAACTGTAGTTAAAGAGCTGCTACTATTGGAAGATACAGTTTTGCGAAAATTGGGTTGTATACAGCAACTTCAGAAATCCCAAGAGTGCTACAAAGTGAAAAAAGGTGGTGCAATTAGAGTGAAGAAAAAGGTTCATAAAAGTCAGGCAAAAAGATTAAGGAGGGAAATAATCCTCCTTGGCGAGATGATGGTCCATAAAAGGTCTTATCTAAGTGGTTATAGATTTTGAATTTTGGAAGAAAACATCCAACAGTTTAATGCCAGCTAACTAAGTGAGGAATGTTGTTGAAAGGCAAATTACAGATAATTTGGAACATTTGGAGAAGAATAAACAGATCACTGCAATGTTGGTGTTTTTGGTTGTGAAGTAAGCCTTGGCCTGAGTGAATTGAAACCTTCTATTAAAGACTTTAACAAAGATGGATTTAATTGTAACTGTAGAAGTCTTACTGAATATGATAGCCAATTTGAGTTTTTTGTTTGAGTGTAATAGTCACAAAGGGAAGAAGACTATTGTCTTAGGGCAATTGCAGATGATCTGGTGGTTACCTTAACATGGTTGATGAATTCAATAATCTAAATATAAAGTCACTCGGGGTTTTTTTTATATAAAGAAGTATTCTTTATGTAGGAAGGTAGGTGGCAACTGAAGATATTATAATCACTGTTGGAAGTTGGGAAGAAGATCAAGAATTGGTTTAATATTGTGGAAGAAGAGAACAATTAAGATTACAGAAGAAGTAAAATGCATTGTTAAATTTATAATATGTTTGATTATTAACTGCAACTTTTAGTTAGAAAATATATATATATATATTTTCTAAGGGTTTATATAATTTTTTGTTTTTAAAAATTGTTTAAGTATGAATTGTTTAAAATGAGTAATAATAGATTCATTTAAATGTATTGCTAAATTAATAATAGGTTTGATTATTAAGTACTATTTTCTGTTAGTGAATGTTTTTTGTAAAGTATTTTAATTATAATTGGACTTTAATGGTTTAAAAATTGGAGGACAGAAGAAGGGTTTATATAACGTTTCGTTTTAAATTGTTTCAAATTTAAGGATTTATGATGAGGTATTTAGGTAAGAAGTGATGAAATATTTTGTTAAATTGTTTAGTTTGACTATGGAATATTGGATTGTTTTATTAACTGCTTCAATTCTAAATGGATTTTATTTGTTTAAAATTGGATGGTCGAAGAGGTAGTAAGATTTGCTTTCTTTTTACTTAATTGTTTTATAATTGTGTGTTGTGTAAGAGGGAGTTAAATTTACAGACAGTTATTTTATGTATTCTTTCTAAGTTTGGGGTATTTTTTATCCTGTATTTGCTCCGGGAAGTCGGGGGGGGATTTTCTTTGTAAAAGTTGTAAAACTTTTTCAATAAAAAAAAAACAGGGGTGATTGCATAAAAGTGCAGTCGCTTCTGCAGTACAGTAATCTTTTATAAGCATAGGTGTGGAATATCTGTGCAAATAGAAAGCAGATTATAATATTATACCTGCTTACCTTATCTTCCATGATGGAGAATAGCATTGATCCAATCCTTCTGTTTCATAGGAAATCCAGACTTCTACACCACCCAAAAATAATCTGTAAACTATGGAAAACATTTTCTATCTCTGTAAAAAAAAAACCTTAATATAAAATTAAGATTTCTCCTCTGAAATAATATATTTACGAACATAGGAAATGAGAAAGGAAATAGTACAAGACTTTGTTTTAAAATAAGGTTTCTTTCAGTGCATTCTATTTCAAAGTTTTTGAACTTCTGCTAGTTTAGCACTTCTATTCTCCCAGAACAGGAGCTCTTTGGGTAGAAATAAAGTATATGATTAATTAACCACCTCCTCACCCCAGGTCTATGGCTGGGGTTACAACGGCAATGGACAACTTGGTCTGGGAAATAATGGCAATCAGTTAACTCCATGCCGAGTGGCAGCACTTCAAGGTGTGTGTGTAATGCAGGTGAGTATAGAGATCTGTGCTTTCTAGTATTTGAATGATTTGTTGGGAAATTGTCCCTAATCTTGGAAATATTCATTGTTAATGAGATAAGGGAAGTGTAACCTCTACCCCACTAATCTCTTCCAATTCCGATTTTTTAACAAGTGGATAGGAAATTACGCACATTGAACGTTTTGCCTTTAAACTGTGCAAACAGCTTCATTCTTAGATGTTTTTGGAGAATGACCTAGGGATATTTAGGGCAAATGAAATGAAAAGTTTCCTGAAAGCTTGAGCAAAATCAGGTGTAGCCAAATCAGTTTTAGTCCCTTGGCCTTTATCTTTTGCCCTTCATACTCTTATTAGCAATCTTGTCTCTTTTACAATCTTTTACAATGTTAAGCATCACATAGTCATAAGTTTGAATCCAGCTTATCCAATGTTGCCTTTGCTAGAAAACAACAAAAAGTGTTGCAAAATGTGATCACATGACTGCAAACAGCTATAAATGCAAGCCAGCTGCCAAGCACCCAAATTGCAAATACATGACTGCAAGGGTAGTGCAGTAGTCGTAACTTCATGGACGAGTTATAACTAACTTTTTTCAAGTTTGTTATAACTTTGAATTATCATTTAGCTGCGGTTCTAAATCAAGAACTACCTGTAAGTGCTTCAGACCTCCTGTGAACACCTCATCTCTGCTCTTCATTAAAGCAGAACACATTTTTCCAGACTTGGAGATTGTAAAAGGAAGCTGCTACCTAAGGGAATCCGCCAATTAAAATGAACTCATAAACCATAATTGTCCTTTTTCAGTCTCATGTGGGATCCTGGAAAAGACTGATCTTATTTCATGAAGAACAGAAAAATGCTATGTTTGCTAGAGGTCATTGTTTCCCTCTAATAATTGTGGAAGTGTGCACAGCCCTAGCAGGGGTATAGATTTGGGGTTGAAGAATTACCAATCAGTTTTTAGAGACTAGCCAACTGATACCTAAATATGGTGTAAAACTGTTAATAATAACTGAAGCTTTTATGCCTTCTGTAAGGGTTTCTCTTCTAGCATATCAAGCATGCAGCTTGTATTATGCTTCAGTGATAAACTCCTTTCACTGCTATCCTGGAGTGGTATGTATACTAACTCCTGCCTTCTTTACAAACTTATTTGCAGATTGTCTGTGGCTATGCACACACGCTAGCACTAACAGATGAGGGTTTACTGTATGCCTGGGGAGCAAACACTTATGGGCAGTTGGGGACTGGCAACAAAAGCAACCATCTCAGCCCAGTGCAAATCATGATGGAAAAGGAGAGGTAAATGCCACTGCAGCTAATGCTTGGTGAGCTGGGAATAAGGTTGTATCAGCTACCTCCGATTCATGGCTCTGGAAAGCAGATTCGTGCATGCATTTTGTTAATGAGCACTTTGGGTTCACTTTGTAGTCCAATATGTACTACAAAAAGGCTCTTCCTGATTCCCCCCCCCCCCCGGTTTATTAACAAAGGCAAATTTCTTAGTTTTCTTTTCATTCCTGTGAAATAATGTATGCAGTATTCTGTTACGGCAGTTAATGCATAGTACCTATCTTCCACCCACACCTTCTTCCCTGTGGCAGTGATCTATCATTAATTGTGCCCATATATCTAAAGAAGCAGTTTCTTTGCATGTAATGTAGTTAATTCTTTTCCCCTACAACCCCCTTTCTCCATAGATTTGAGCTATTATGTCAGCAGGCATTTTCTCTTGGGCTGCCAGCACCTGATTTCCTTTGCCCCAAGGCTGTCTCTCCCTTGCAGCCAATGCCCGTCTTCTCTGGACTGCACCCAGGGATATTTCAAAAGTCTTGTCCCAGGATCACAGGAAAGGACAGACCTTCAACACTTCAGAGTGCCTAGAATCACCAGCCATCATTTCCCACTCTTCAAATTTTCTCACCAGCTTTTCTTTCTTTCTTGCAAGAAAAGGTTGCCCCATGAGAAACAGTTTATTATCTCCAAAGTTATTTATCAGCTGCCTTGTGCTTCTTGGGTGACCCTGGGAAATTAGTAACAGCCACACAATTTTCCATCAAAACAATAAAATATAAAGATAAAAGGTGACAAGTGCAATGAAGTGAAGCCCCCTTAGTTATTTATTTTATATCCTACATGCCCAAAGTTATATGGGGCCGCAGTACTTAACCATCAGCCACCAGTTGCTTAAATAAATTGCAGACAACTGGATGGGGAAATAAATTTCCATAGCCACCCAACTCAGCCAAATGACTCTGTTTATGGGTTGTTTGTAAGCACAAACATCAGCGCACACATAGGAAAAAACTTGTTCTCTGAATCTGAAGAGGAAAGGGTTAAGATGGCAAAGGAGAGGCAGGTCCTTAACTGAGTTCTTCACAATATAGAATCATAAGGTTGTAAGGACCTTGGAGGTCTTCTAGTTCAACCCCTTGCTCAAGGCAGGAGCCTTATATACTACCATCCAAGTCAAATGGGTGTCCTAACTTTCCTTGAGAAATGATGAAGCATTCCCAACACCGGGCGGCCAGCTGTTCTCACTGTCAGGCAGTTTCTTGTTAGTTCGAGGTTGGGTCTCTCTTAATGAGCTTCCACCCATTGCTTTTTATCAGGTACTTTGGGAAATAATTTGATACCCCCCCCTCTCCATGACAGCCCCTCAAGGGGAAGGCAGCTATTATGTGACCCCAAGTCTTTTGTTTGTTAGGCTAAACATACCTAATTCCCTTAACCGTTCATCAATTTAGCCTCCATACCCCCTTATCATCTTTGTTGCTCTTCTCTGCATACTTTCTAGGGTCTCTGCATCTTTTTTGTATCATGGTGACCAGAATTGGACACAGAATTGTACATTCCTGTCTACAAGAGCTCACAGATCAGTTACATATTCTATTCTATTCTGCTCTATTTTATCTCACCTTTATCTTCATTTTCTTTACTCAGTAAGTATATTATCCATAGGAAGTACCTAACCTTTAAGACTCTAGATTGAGTTTTGGAACAAAATGATAGTGAAAGCAAAATCAGCCACCAAATGATCGGTCAGCATAAGAACAACAGGACAAGTGTGACATCTCTGGCGCTGAATACTTCTGGTCTGCTTTTATCCTTGTGTAGGGTTGTCGAGATTGCTGCTTGCCATTCTACTCACACATCTGCTGCCAAAACACAGAGTGGCTTAGTGTACATGTGGGGTCAGTGTCGGGGGCAGTCGGTGGTCCTGCCCCATGTTACCCACTTTTCCTGCACAGATGATGTGTTCGCTTGCTTTTCCACTCCTGCTGTGATGTGGCGTCTCCTCTCAGTAGGTGAGAACTAGTTTCACTTAATGACAGATGCAGAAGTGAACATTTCTCATACTCATGGATGGTTGTGTAGGAGAGGCCTGTAATGGGCTGTGACAACAACCTTGAGAGAAAAGAAGAGCTACAGTCTAGACAGAAGA
Source organism: Ptyas mucosa (assembly GCA_012654045.1). Taxonomy (NCBI): domain Eukaryota; kingdom Metazoa; phylum Chordata; class Lepidosauria; order Squamata; family Colubridae; genus Ptyas; species Ptyas mucosa. Next base: position 2,012,969 of record WNWU01000072.1, read on the forward strand.
GGGTTTTTTTTTTCAGGGGTGGGGTTGTAAACAAACTCTGAGCCTCAACCAAGAATGGAGTTTGAGAAAGCATTTTAGAATTGATCTTCCCTTCTCCAGTATGAAAGTGCTTCCCTTCTCCCCAGCCCTTATATACTTGCAAAAGGCTGGGCTCTTACAATAAAAGTAGCATCAGTACTCATGGTTTTGGCTTTCAATAGCACCTTTCCCACACAATGCTCAACTCCCAGAACCATTTTGAGAGTTCTTGACAGATGTGGGAGATGCCTATAAGCCATCATGACTTATAATTTTACAATTTATAATTTGCATATACTTTTTTTTGTGTGTTTTGAGGTTTTATATATTCATGATCAGGAAATAATGTTCAAAGAATACTTATCAAATTATACTGTTTGTGGAGCTGGAATACAGTGAACTTAACTCACATAACATAAAATTAAAGTTATGACTTTTATAAGAAATGGAAACTGAAGCATTGTGAGAGCGTCAAGGGGCTTCTCACGTGCTGCTGCTGCTTGTTCTCTGTACAGGCAGTTGGAAGAGTAGGAAGAATGACTAATTGGATTTACCTACCTAAATAACAAAATACGGATATCCTGTTTCCCCCCAAAATAAGACATCCCCCTGATAATAAGCCCAATTGGGCTTTTGAGCGCAGTGCAATAAGGCCAAGCGCTTATTTCAGGGTTCAAGAAACTGTAAGACAGGGTCTTGTTTTCGGGGAAACACGGTAGTTAAAAAACATAAATCCTGGCATCTGATGAGAACTGTAGTACCCCAAATGTGAAACTGTATTGGTTGTGTTACAATTTAAAGTGCCACACTACTCTGTTTTAATAACTCCTTTCTAGAATCAGACTTGTTTCATATTTCAGATCTGCCCAGTTACATGGAACACAATTTTCTTATAAGAATGATATATTTCCTTGTCATGTAGAAATCTAAATGAAGTTGATGAAAGCTGTACTATATATAGTTTTGGATCATTGATCACCTTTGCCTTTATGGGATACAGTACAGGAAAGCTTTTGCAAAGCTAACACAAAATTTTGTGTGTAAAACTGTTGAATTCTGGCATGAATTGACTCTATGTTCTTTTGGTGTTATAATTGTTTTTACAGAGCATGAGGAATTTTTAACAGTGACAGAGTCTCTGAAGAGAGAATTTGATAGTCCTGAAACATCAGATCTAAAGTTTAGAGTAGATGGAAAATTCATTTATGTACATAAAGCTGTTTTAAAAATCAGGTAATGTTTATAACTAATCATCCAGATGGTTAGCAAATGCCTAAATCATCTTACTAATTTAGATACTGCATTTTATTTTGCTTCTTTAATGAACTTGCCATTTTACATCATTTTTAATTTCTTAATATGTTATATATGTTGAAATAAGATTAAGAATAGATTAATACTTCAATAGATACTTTAAACTTGATTAAAATTAAAAGCATTGGGTAAATCCCACATTCACTTGCACTGATGATGTTAACTAGTTGGGTAATGAAATGACTGCAAGCAAACAACCAAACTTGGAGAACACCAAAGACTCCACAGAAAAAAGACACTTTTGAAGCTTAAGCTACTAGTTTTAGTCTATAAGATCCTAACACTTCTTTTGTGGTAATCCTCAACTTACACATTTGGGACCAAACTTCCGTTTTAAACAATATTGTTAAGTCACGTTCAATTTTGTGACTTTTTGCAATGGTTATCAAACAAATCACTGCAGTCATTAAGTGAATCATTGGTTGTTAAGTGAATCTGGATTTCCCCATTGACTTTGCTTGTCGGATGTCCAGAGGAAGGTCGTAAATGGTGATTAAATGACACCGGGATGCTGCAACCATCATAAATACATGCCACTTGCCAAATACCTGAATTTGACCATGGGGATACTACAACGGTCATATGTGCGAGGACACCTTTTTGTGAGATGCCTTTTTCAGCACTGCCTGAAAAAGGCTGTTAAACAAATGGTCGTGTCAGAGACTACCTATATTATAAAACAGATCATCTTTCCATAACCTGATATTTTCCAAACATATTGGAATTACAACTTGGCATGATTGAAAGTTAGGAATCCTGGCTATTGAAGTTAACACTGGCAGGATAGCAGGTTGGATTTTAGACTAATAGACAAATCCTAGGATTGTTCACAATGGCAAAAATGCTGCTGGGGAATGAGAGTGGACCATTTTGAAGAAGCCATATGCTGCTTATATTTCTTCTGTTCTTGATGTAATGTGCAAAATTTGGAGGAGGCTTTACAGTGTTTTTTCTTGCAGATGTGAGCACTTCCGTACTATGTTCCAGTCCTACTGGAATGAAGATGAGAAGGAAGTAATAGATGTAGATCAGTTTTCCTATCCAGTGTATCGTGCTTTTCTTGAGTACCTATACACCGACAATGTTGACTTGCCACCTGAAGATGCTATAGGTAGTAGTGGAATCTTTGGCAAAATTATGTTGGGAAATCAAGGAAACGGGATAATTTTTTTAAATGTCATCTTACCACAGATGTTAGAAACTCTTGGTGCCTCTACTGTCCATCTTGCCTTTTCAGATTGCAGTTCTATTCTGTGGTGAACTGATGGGGAAAGAATGCTCAAACAAACCAATCTAGGTTCTGGAACATGCTAGGTTAAAAATGGCATCTCTGTAAGGTACCTGCCTCAGCTACCTTCTCAAGAAAGTAAAACTCTTGAAACAGTTACGTTACGAGAACTCCGAGGCTGGAGGTGTAAAGAGAGGTTTCCTTGGGGCATTGCGACCTTGAATATATGGCTGGAACCGGCAGAGAGTGAGTCAGTGCAGATGGCCATCTCTCTCTCCCCCTCCCCAAATTCCCCAAGCAGTTACAGCGAAAGTGAAAGCATGCAAACCATTCTACCCATGGTGCCTGCCCCCATTTCCAGAATGGCAGCCTTCCAATAGGGATCTGACAATCTCTTTAAATGGCGAATATACATATATGATACCAAAGTGCCATTATATTGCTGAATTTGTGTCTATACCTTGCTGATTAGATATTAGGTTCCATTGTACCCCAGGAACGACAGCAAGACTGGTTTCTTCTGTGGATTCAGACCTTCTATTGGGAATTTAACTCACAGACCTTTTGCACATTAGATGACTGTATACAGTGTATTAGTTATAGGAGCTGTCCACATCCTGGCATGCAGCAGTTACAGGAAGGGATCAAAAGAACGTATCAGTCAGGCCTCTTCAGTCTACCTTCCCTTAAGCTGCCAGAGCTGAGTGAGAAAGGACAATGGACTGAATATGCCTTTCTCTGGTGAACTCTGCCTCCTAAGATGTGTAAAATTTTACATTTTCAATGCAATTTTTTATACTTTATGACCAATGTGCAGGAGATTCTGCATAATTTAATTAAAATCTTAAATTTCAGGGCTTCTGGATTTGGCTACATCGTACTGTGAAAACCGATTGAAAAAACTGTGTCAGCATCTTATCAAAAGAGGAATCACAGTGGAGAATGCTTTCTCACTGCTCTCTGCAGCGGTGCGCTATGATGCAGAGGTAAATCAGCTGTCCCCCAATGTCTGCCCTCTCCAGTGCACCTTGGGGAATTGCTAGGGAAACAGTGAAACAGCTGGGCACAACATGACTTTAATAGGGGAGGTGGAAGCCAGAAGAAGTTGTGTGTGCGTGTGTGTGCGTGTGTGTGTATGCATATATACACTGGATGAATACTGGTGGGAAATTGGAATACTGTCCTGGGAGTGTTTGAGTAATATGTCTTTGGGTGACATATATGAAGACATATTTGGAGAGTCATCTTGGGTGATAGAAATGAGCAACAAAATGTCTTAGAATGACAAAGATCCGTTCGTTGGCAATTTATATCTTCATCGGTTTGCATTCTGTGAATTTCCAGGTGATATGAAGTCAGATGCATGATTTAGCATTTGAGACCCATACTCAACTTAAATGTTTAGTCAAATTACTAGAGCTTTCTGACCAGTTGGACCTTATCTCGGCTGCAATAACATTATTCCAAACTAAGGGATTGAACCTTGGGCTCTGCGGAATGCAGTCCTGTGTTTACAACAATAACATCAGAGCCTGAGATGTAATTCAGTTCAGCTCCTTGGAGTCATGCTGGGCATCCCCCATGAGTGTCAAAAGCCACAAAATGTTGTGGCTCACTCCACAACATCCTGGAGATGTGTGTGTATCTCATTGCCAAAATATAGGCTTTTTTCCTTTGTGCTATACATAGAAAAACACCACTGGAGGCCATCACAGTTCTCTTCATGCATTATCAAATAATAAGCATTTTAGTGGTGAAAATGAAGAGAGGAGGAGCTAGAACAGCACATCTGCCCAAAGAATTCTTTCCAGTGTTATGGCAAATTGCTCCAAATGTGTTATGAGAGAACATATGTGAAGTTTTAGGGATGCTTTATCTATTAAAAGGGTGGTTTTTCTGCTGCATTAAGAATGTGAAATAATTTGTCCCATCATAATACTTTTATTCTGTTTTTAATATCAAATACATTGCTTGTTTGTTGATAAGTTTTTGTTCAATCCAGATAGTCCATCTTGAAGTAGTTTAATTCAAAGTTAATCTAATATAACCTGGAAATAAAATACTTAAAAGTGATATCTTAATGCTACTATACCTATTTATATTTACTTCAAATTGTATTTTCACATACATGGAAAAAAATTTTAAGACAGGTAAAATGAAAATATTTCCTTTTTCTATTGTGACTAAAACAAATGGCAGAATGACCTAGTTCAGTGATGTTGAACATTTTCGGCACTGAGTGCCCAAACTGGAACGCATGTGCGTGTGTGCGCCAGAGCGCCGGAAACCCAAAAACCAGCTGGCCGGTGCGCATGCACAAAACCGGAAACCAGAAGACCAGCTGGCAATGGCATGCGTGCCCACAGAGAGGGCTCTGCGTGTCACCTCTGGCACGTGTGCCATAGGATTCGCCATCACAGACCTAGTTGAACATAACAAATGCTGTGTATGCTGTTAATACTTTCTTCAGCATTGGTAATATTGAATGTTTTAATTTAAAACTTGTTTTGAATGAGTTTAAATCTTTTTTTTTGTTGTTTTCTATCTAGGATTTAGAAGAATTCTGCTTTAAGTTTTGTATCAATCATTTGACTGAAGTCACCCAGACATCTGCCTTCTGGCAAATGGATGGTTCTCTGCTAAAGGAATTCATTGCTAAAGCCAGTAAATATGGAGCCTTTAAGAACTGAGAGGTGTGTTTGTTTTGGACTATACAGTATCTCCACAGCTTTCAGGCCTTTTTCTCATAGGTCCAATGAATTAAATCACCTGTAGTATAAAACCACAATGCCCAACAACTGTACTCTTAAAGGGATTCCAAATTAAATAGCAAGCACTTTACTTGGGTTTCGTTACTCCAAAGAGTTGGATCTATTTACTGTTTTAAGTAACTCTTGAGAAAATCTGAACAGATGGAGTGGGTAGAAGTAGCCAAAATAATGTCAGAGATTGTTCTTTCAGATGGTTTGTTAATTTTTTGTAATCACATTGTGGTACCTCTTGTTCTTTTGAAGCACTGTGATGGCAACTGGAAGCAAAATATCTTACATGGAATAAAGGAAGTTTTGAGAAAGGAATCATCCTCTCTGTATATATGTGAAGGAAACTTGCACTCAGTCATTTGAGAATTTGTGAAAAATGCTGCATTCCTCTATACATCTTTCTAGGAATAAGTCTCGCTGAGTTCAGTGGGATGTAATAGATTTGCACTTTAAGTACATTGAGTTATACAATAATTTGAAATGTTGAAGAACCAACTTATTTTTCCTAGACAAATTGGAATTATTGTTTTTGTATTTCCTTTGAAGTGTATTATGTTTGGAAAAGAATTACATATTGTTCTGTTTTGTGGACTTAAATCATTCAAAGTAGACTGTTGGAAAGCTGTTTTGCATTGCAATTGCAATTATGTATAAACTATATAATAAAATGAGCGCCTGCCTATTGTGAGTTCTAAACTTTATTAAAATTATGCACTAAATCATCTTTATATAAGGACTGTGGTATTCTGGATGGACTCCTTTTTTCACCAAAAAAGTTGGAATGAAGTTAGGAAGTTAGTTATTTGTTGTAGCACTTCTGAAATGTGAATAAATGAGAAAAACTATTAAGTCTTAATAGACTATTAAGTCTATTAAGTCGTATTTCAATTCTTGTATCTGATGAGTTATGCTTCTTTCTCCTTGGAGTGATTGATACTTGACTCTGACTTGGTGCTGCTCATTTATTGGTGGTTTACTGAAATCACTTCTTGAATCACTAAGGTTCCCCCCCCCCTTCTTACTTTGCCAGAATCAGGTGAACTGAAAAGACCCTTATGCATAAAACCTGCTCCGTGCTGTTTCAGCATATCTGTTGCCATGGATTTCTAATAATCTTCCTGTTTAAAAATATCTATTAAAAGGGAATTAGCTCATCTGTTTCTAAGGCCATTTCTGTCTTCTTTAAAATCTGAAGCTGTTACTACTACTACTACTACTGTTTTTGTGCATTGGAGAACAAATTGACTACTTTAATACCTTAATACAGAGGGATTCAATCAAGATCACATGAGGTACTAATACTTTATAAAGCCTTAGTAAGACCACGGCTAGAATGCTGCATCCAATTTTGGTCACCACACTATAAAAAAAGATGTTGAGACTCTAGAAAGAGCGCAGAGAAGAGCAACAAAGATGATTAGGGGACTGGAAACTAAAATATAAGAATGGTTATAACAACTAGGCATGGCTAGTCTAGTGAAGGGGATGACCAGTGTCCCAATATTTGAGGGGTTGTCACAGAGAGGAGGGGGGGTCAACCTGTTTTCCAAAGCACCTGAAGTCCAGACGAGGAATAATGGATGGAAACTGATCAAGGAGAGATTCAACTTAGAAATAAGGAATTTTCTGACAGAACAATCAACCAATGGAACAGCTTGCCTTCAGAAGTTGTGGGAACTTCATCACTGGAGGCGTTCAAGAAGAGACTGGACTGCCATCTGTCAGAAATGGTGTAGGGCACAGGTGCCAAACTCACGGCATCACATTGCCGTCACTTGATGTTTTGCAATGTTTTTCCCCTTTGGAGAGCTAGGGTGGGCATGGCCTGCACGTGACACATCCAGCCTGCAGGCCACCAGTTTGACATCTCTAGTGTAGGGTCTCCTCCTTGGGTGGAAGGTTGGACTAGATGACCTACAGGGTCCCTTCCAACTGTTAATCTGAAATACCTAATATGGTGTCACTCAGCCTCTTTCTCTCATTTACATGAGATTTAATGGTTGTTTGTAGGAGGAAGTATTTGTTGTACTACTTCTGATGCTATTGTCCTTCACTGAACTTACCCTGATTTGTCCATGTTAAAACTACAATATGCAGAACTGGCTCATACTTCAGAAGCTGAATTAAAGTCAAATTGCTTCTACTTTCTCTAATGAAGCAGTCCAATATTCTTTAAGTCACAAAGTTTTTAAGTGGCAGATTTGCTGAAATGTTTTACTTGATGTGAAACAATTGAGATTTATATAAATAGGCCTCATTAGCACAATTAACTAAATATGTGCATAAGTATATACAGGTGAAACTCAAAAAATTAGAATATCGTGCAAAAGATCATTTATTTCAGTAATGCAACTTAAAAGGCGAAACTAATATATGAGATAGACTCATTAGATGCAAAGCAAGATAGTTCAAGCCTTGATTTGTCATAATTTTGATGATTATGGCTTACAGCTCATGAAAACCCCAAATTCAAAATCTCAGAAAATTAGAATATTGTGAAAAGGTTCAATATTCTAGGCTCAAAGTGTCCCACTCTAATCAGCTAATTAAGTCATAACACCTGCAAAGGGTTCCTGAGCCTTTTAAATGGTCTCTCAGTCTGGCTCAGTAGGAATCACAATCATGGGAAAGACTGCTGACCTGACAGTTGTGCAGAAAACCATCATTGACACCCTCCATAAGGAGGGAAAGCCTCAAAAGGTAATTGCAAAAGAAGTTGGATGTTCCCAAAGTGCTGTATCAAAGCACATTAATAGAAAGTTATGTGGAAGGGAAAAGTGTGGCAGAAAAAGGTGCACAAGCAGCAGGGATGACTGCAGCCTGGAGAGGATTGTCAGGAAAAGGCCATTAAAAAGTGTTGGGGACTTTCACAAGGAGTGGACTGAGGCTGGAATCAGTGCATCAAGAGCCACCACACACAGATGGATCCTGGACATGGGCTTCAAATGTCATATTCCTCTTGTCAAGCCTCTCCTGAACAACAAACAACATCAGAAGCGTCTTAACCTGGGCTAAAGACAAAAAGAACTGGTCTGTTGCTCAGTGGTCCAAAGTCCTCTTTTCTGATGAGAGCAACTTTTGCATCTCATTTGGAAACCAAGGACCCAGAGTCTGGAGGAAGAATGGAGAGGCACATACTGCAAGATGCTTGAAGTCCAGTGTGAAGTTTCCACAATCTGTGTTGATTTGGGGAGCTGTGTCATCTGCTGGTGTTGGTCCACTCTGCTTCATTAAGTCCAGGGTCAACGCAGCCGTCTACCAGGAGATTTTGGAGCGCTTCATGGTTCCTTCCGCAGACGAGCTTTATGGGGATGCTGACTTCATTTTCCAGCAGAACTTGGCACCTGCCCACACTGCCAAAAGTACCAAAACCTGGTTCAATGACCATGGGATTACTGTGCTTGATTGGCCAGCAAACTCGCCTGACCTGAACCCCATAGAGAATCTATGGGGCATTGCCAAGAGAAAGATGAGAGACATGAGACTGAACAATGCAGAAGAGCTGAAGGCCACTATTGAAGCATCCTGGTCTTCCATAACACCTCAGCAGTGCCACAGGCTGATAGCATCCATGCCATGCCGCATTGAGGCAGTAATTGATGCAAAAGGGGCCCAAACCAAGTACTGAGTACATATGCATGCTTATACTTTTCAGAGGTCCGATATTGTTCTATGTACAATCCTTGTTTTATTGATTTCGTGTAATATTCTAATTTTCTGAGATTGTGAATTTGGGGTTTTCATGAGCTGTAAGCCATAATCATCAAAATTATGACAAATCAAGGCTTGAACTATCTCGCTTTGCATGTAATGAGTCTATCTCATATATTAGTTTCACCTTTTAAGTTGCATTACTGAAATAAATGAACTTTTGCACAATATTCTAATTTTTCGAGTTTCACCTGTATGCACAATTTTTCTCATAAAACTTGAAGCAGGAAGGGCAGTTTCTTTGGGAAATTAAGTGAGTATATATGATAAGAGATACCAAGTCTGAATTGCAAAAACCTGAATGACCATTAAGTGGCAGGAAAGTATTGGGTATTTGTCTGTCTTTTTACCCTTTAGTGATCATCAACCCATATCTGGTAGCTCTGTAAGATAACCGTAAACCAAAACCAGAGTGATTTACAGTAGTTATGTTAATAATTCCATCAGCAGATAAAGTGCATATGGTGAATTCATTCATTTTGTTTCATCAATTTTCATCTAATAGGTATTTGAAGCTATAATCTTGTAAGGTCCGGCCTCTTCCCCTTATTCAAGAAAGTAAGGACTCTTGAATCTTGGCATTTCAAAAAGAACCTTTTATTGAACAGGGGTGATAGCAGAACAAAATCAAAGCAGGCTCTGAGATCCCTCAGGCAATATAGTAGAATAAAAGAAATTAAGAACCCCTCCCAACAGTCCAATGTGGATTCAGCCAATCCGCAGGTGTGAAGATGTTATTGTACCGGCCGCTCTGAGAACGTGATAAGGGAAGTTTCTCAGGGTCATCTTCTCCCGGCTTTCAGGCGATGCAACCCCCATGGCCCTCCCTCCCCTTACATTCCCCAAAAGGCACAAAAATCCCAGGGCGCCTAGGCACCAGGCAAAGGGTTATAAATCAATAGCATGCAGGAAATAGGATACAAGAGGAAGAAAGCAATAAAGTAAATAATGCAAGTAGGGTCCCTCCCTTTCCCCTGAAGAATGGCAGATTCACGGATCTGACATATATATATTCTAATTTAAAACTAATGGTAAAACATTGGCTAGATCAAAAAGGTCTCAACTGTAAAAATGGAAAAACAGCAGTTACCCATGTGTAAAATGTGTTATACCAAAGTGACCTGGAAAAAAAAATCAGTGAACATTTTAAAGATGGTGGGTCACTCAAGATATACTACTTGAGGTATTGTCTTCTGAGACAGGAAATACTTCTTTTAAATCTCTTAAAAATTCAATCTGAGCATCCAAAGCTTTCCGGGTATTCATTAGTTCCTGAATTTTTCCCTCTGTTCCTGTATAAATAAAATCGGCGCTTAAGATTAGCAATATATGCAGAGATATATCAAAAAGTATTATTTATGCAAGACACATTATTATTAAAGTATATAGATTTAGAAGAGCAATGCCAGGAGGGTAACAAGGTTGGGGAAACATAAGGGCCACAGTCCTTCAGGGAGAATGTCAAACATTGCATCTTAGGGTGGGCAGTGATGGGGGCCATCTATTACTCTTGCCAGCCCTTCTACAATTTTCCCTCCCCTCTCCTTTCCTTGCTTTCCTTTCCCTTTTTCATCTCCCCCCCCCCCCCCCCGAAAACAGAAACAACAAAACCTACAAACTTGGTGAAAATTGTCAAAGTATAACTGGTATGTAAAAGACATATTCTATGTAACTCTCAAAGAATAGCAACCAGATGCACTTTAAGCAGAGAAGCAGCCTACCAAGAGCTTTCTCTCTACTCTACTCCAGAATGACAGAGCCAGGAACAGCAATCAAAAGTATTGTTCTACAAAGTCACATACAAGTCAATCTAAGAGTGCAACTGAAGTAAACGAGGCAGAATTGGCACAAAGCACCAGTATTGCTTTGCAATAAAATAGTCCCCATCCTTTGTAAGGCAGACAAAGGAATATCATTAAATTTCGTTTTATTGGATCATTTAGATGGATAAAGTATCCATTAGCTCCAAACGTCTATACAAGTTATGTCAGTGTGCCAATTTACATCATTTGTATTATCATTATACAAATGACATTAAATGATGCAAATTGTATTATTTGCATCATCTATATAATATCATCATAAAAATGGTCCAAATTGCCACTGAAGCCATACAGTTAAAGTAATGCTTTGTTATTTTGTGGAGAGGGTTGGGTAGAAAAATTAGTTTGTACTACAGTAAGTGGTCACCACCCAGTGGTCTGTGGACCACTGGTGGTCTGCGAGAAAATTTTGGTGGTCCGTGGTGCACCCGGATGGAAGAGCTGCTCCGGGATGAGCAACGGCCAGTTCTGTCACTAGAGCTCTGGAATATGGGACTGGCCAGGCAGCTCATGGTGAGGCTGTAATTCTCCGCCATAGAGGGAGGTTCGTGCAACCTGCAACTTTGCAGCGCAGCCGTCGCCAGCCAGAATGAGGTAATGGTGCAACAGGGGTGGCAGTGCAGGCAGGCCGAAGCAATGGGTGGCGGCAACCCCGGGCTGTTTCTTCCCCCTGCTGAGGGGGGGGGGGGAGAGAGAGAGAGAATGAGAGAGAGAGAGAGAAAGAGAGAGAGAATGAGAGAGAGAGAGAGAATGAGAGAGAGAGAGAGAAAGAGAGAGAGAATGAAAGAGAGCGTGTGTGAGAGAGAGAAAGTGGAGAGAGAGAGAGATGAGAATGAAAGAGGGAGAGATGAGAAAGAGGATGAGAGAGAATGAAAGAGGATGAGAGAATGAAAGAGAATCAGAGAATGAAAGAGAGAGAGAGAGAAAGTAGGAGAGAGGAGAAAGGGAGAGAGAAAGAGATGAGAGTGAAAGAGGGAGAGATGAGAAAGCGGATGAGAGAATGAAAGAATCAGGATGAAAGAGCGAGAGAGAGAGATGAGAGAATGAAAGAGAATCAGAGAAAGAATAAGAGAGAAAGAGACAGAGACAGAATGAAAGAGAATGAGAGAGAAAAATCAGAGAGAATAAGAGAGAGAGAGAGAGAGAAAGGGGAGAGAGAGAAAGATGAGAGAATGAGTGGGAGAGAGAAAGAGAATCAGAGAAAGAGAGAGAGAAAGAGAGAATCAGAGAGAGAATGAGAGAATCAGAATGAGAGAGAGAAAGAGACAGAATGAAAGAGAGAATCAGAGAGAGAAAGAGACAGAATCAGAGAGAGAAAGAGAGACTCAGAGACTCAGAATGAGAGAGAGTGGGGGAGAGAGAGAGAAAGAAAGAGAGAGGAGGAAGAGTGCCTGAAAGACCCCATCCCGTCACTGGGAGTCCAGGTGCTTCAGCAAGTGGCGCGCTGGATTCGTATTAGTGGTCTGCAGGATTTAAAATTATGAACTTGGTGGTCCCTGAGGTCCAAAAGGTTGGGGATCCCTGTATTATAGCATCTGAAGCCTGCTAAATGGAAGTTTCACTGTGTTGCCTGAATATATTATTTGCTGAGTTTTTTTCTAGATCAAATGACTGACATGATCAAAGGAACACAGTACTAAAAATAATACTGCATTCTTATCTGTACTTATTTGTATTCTTATTTAGTTTAAAAAGAATAGCCTTGGTTCTACAAACTATAAGAATTATTACATTTTGTTTCATACATACCTGAACGAGCTGCTCTAAGAATATTTTCAAAGAAACCACAATCAAAAAGTGATATGACTGTTTTTTCATACTCTAAGGATAGAAAGAACAATGCTAGTGCTTCTTCAAAAACACAAGCTTCTTTTAAAATATGCATGATGATAATGATCAGAGTATTTTTTAAAATCACCTTTTTATCAATACCATATCCGAAGTTGCATCTAAATTCAAAACACTAACTGTAGCAAGGGACTTTTAAAGATGATTATATATATTTATTGAGAATTTACATTCTAAGCAATTGAGGAAAGTAGAACAATTCATTAAAGTTTTTTTTTCTTTAAGGCAACTCAAAATAAGAAAAATGATTTTAATGGAACATGCAACATTAAACATGTTAAAAATGGCAACTTGAAAGAATCAAATCCAGGCCAATAATCCTTAAATTGAAATAATGCTTTTAAGACAGGGTTAGATTCTGACATAAAATGATAACATTTAGACAGCAGAGACAAAGCATAGCAATATATTTCTAAATGAAAAACTCTCAAAGAGGCATATAGGACAGTGGTGAAATCCAATTTTTTTTTACTACCGGTTCTGTGGGCGTGGCTTGGTGGGCATGGTGTGGCTTAGTGGGCATGGCAGGGAAAGGGTACTGCAAAATCTCCAGTCCCACCCCACTCCAGGAGAAGGCTATTGCAAAATCTCCATTCCCATCCCACTCCAGGAGAAGGATACTGCAAAATCTCCATTCCCACCCCACTCTGGGGCTAGCCAGAGGTGGTATTTGTCAGTTCTCCGAACTACTCAAAATTTCCGCTACCAGTTCTCCAGAACCTGTCAGAACCTACTGGATTTCATCCCTGATATAGGACCGTCCACATAATTTGTGCCAATACTCTTCAAAAAGTAAAGGAAAGCATAGGAGAACAAACTCACAGGAGAACAAGTACATAGGCAATTTGCTGATATCCTAATGTATATTTGGGACCAGATAATTTGAAGAATGATCTACTCATAAACTTATTCAGACTTCTATCAGCTATACAGACCTGGCATCAGCCAATAGAATATTTTCTATTGGCTAATGTCAAGTTGAGAATAGCTTGTTTTCCTGGGCCTTCCTATTATCACAATTACCAGGCAAGGCCCTTCCACAAAATTGGTGACAGCAAACTACAAAAGGAAAGAAGGCACAGGAGAATAAGCTATTCTCAATTTGGCATTAGCCAATAGAAAATACTTAGTTGAAGAACTGGAAATAGCATGACTATTGAAGGAAATTATGGTCTTTGATTTGAGGATATAATATCTTATATTTTCACTTCAAAAAAAATTAAGTTTACAGTAGGAGAAGATGAGAAATAACATTCAAGATTTGTGGAAGACACTGAAAAAGAAATAATAAAAACATATTTCAAATAATTCTGGTGACATGGCAGTGGAAAAAGCCAATAAGGCTATAGAAAACCCTTAATGAAAGTCTGAAAACAAAAATTCTGTAGGAAACAAAAGGAGAGACTGGTCAGCAAGAAATACAAACAGGTAAATAGATAGCTTTGCATATAGAGAAAACAAGCTGAAGTGTAGGAAGCCTAGAACAACAGAAAGGACGCTAAATGAATTGCTATATAGGGTACATTATTTAAAGAAGATGCAAAATGATAACAGTTTACTAAGAAGAGATAGAACCAAAGTCCTCACTTAACAGCCATAACAGGAACCAGTAACTGTTACTAAGTCAAGTGGTTGTTAAATGAAACGTCCATGTGACCATTCTGCTTAGTGTGATGATAGTTCCAGCAATCCTTGTTGTGATCATTAAGGGAAATTGACCAATGAAAAACAAAGCAGAACTATTTACTCCTGTGATTTGGAAAATATAATTATTTTGATGCAAATTAACATTTGCATTTGCATTTTTAAGCCCTGTTACTCCACTGATTTATATTTAGTTTGCAGTCAACCACTGTTCTAAGATCTTTCTCACATGCATGATTAGCAGATAAACTTTGTAAGAATTATTTAGACCAAACTGTGATGCATTCAAGGGAGAAAGATGATAGAGGACTGGAAACTGCAAAGAAACCAGAAACATTGAGCTTTGAGAAGTGAAGACTGTGAGGTGACACAACAGTACTCTTGGGATCAAACCTCTCGGATATGAGATCTCAGACAACTAAGAATTCCACATTCTTTATAATACCTGCTTCTGAAGTATTGTTGTCCATCAGCTTTTCCTGTGCCAGGCGAAGAGTATTCAACATTTTCTCAAAGATGTCATTCAGAATCCCAGCCTGCTTACACTTCTTTAAAAACTCTATCCATTCTGTGGAGAGAGAAATACAATGATGTGCGCTTTATATTTTTAATTTCAGGTTCACCTGGTACAGTGAAGCATTGTCCAATAACAATTATTTTCAAGGCATAAAGGCAGAAAACATTAGGAGTAAAAGGGTGATGGTGAACAAGTATCAGGAATGTTCCTCTCAAAGAGATCAACAGGTTGGTTTCTAAATGAAACAGCCAAAAGACTGATCTTATTATATTTCATTATTTCGTTTTCTTTTTCTCATTCAATGAATGAATGTATAAACAAAATAAAACATAGGACTCTGGGTAACTAACAGAAAATTAAAAAAGATAAAAGATTATTAAATAAGTAACAAATATAGGTGCTGAGATTAAACAAAAAATCAAGCAACACCATCAACTTAAGATACAAGCTCAACTGTACAACCCAGTCTCCAAGCTAGCCAACCAACCCAGGTTTTTAAGATCTTGCAGAAAGCAAGAAAGGTTGGGGCAGGACAAATCTCTGGGGAATGACACCATAGCATCCTCCGAGGAACCCCAGATCACCCTCCCTTTTAGACAGACCTGAATCATGCCTTTTAAGATTTTAGAGGTTTAGGCTTTTATTACAAGGAGGCAATTAGGAATAGAAGATAATTAAGTTGAAACTATTGACTGATTCCAGCAAAGCCTTCCCAGGTAGAAATTTTCCTTCCATTAACAGGAGGCTTTTAAGCCATTAACCGACATGCCAAAAAAGCTGGACCAGCCCAGTGTGTTTAGACATGGTTCTTCAAGAGAAACAACACCCTCCCCATCTAAACATCTCAGCTTCATCTTGTTTGAGCCAAATAGTTCAACTCTTTCATGTTACAAATTTCTATGCAGAAATGAAGAACATCATCTCCATAATTCTCCATTAATGGAGAATTGAAGAATCGCCTCTAAGAAAGGAGATGCTATCTATAACTATATTTGAAATTGGAAAGGTGAGAAAGTTGCATAAACAGTCTTAGGATAGAAATAAATAACAACCATCACCCCTATATTAGGAATTCTAACAATTGACAAATATAGCCCATGTTTTACCTTTGGGTTGGTCGTGTTTCTCACTGGTGACTTCCATGCTCTCTTCCCCAACTGTCTCACCATTCTGCCAATATTTGATTTAAAATAGCACCAATTATAAATGGCCCAAATTACTGATATAATTCGTACAATTATATATTCATTTTTAACAAAGTAAGAGAAATTAAATTCTTCCCAAGTAATCTAAAATTATATTTACTCATATCTCATTTATTAGTAAAATAATTACAGTAAATGTTGTTTATAGAGGACTATACAAGTTTTTTAAAAAGTTTTGGCCCTAAATTGTTTTGATGATAAAACTATTATACTAAAAATCCACCAAGAAGTGCTCACATAGTAAAACAAAATGTTTTAAAACCTACAACACAGGATGGCAGTACCAGCATACAGACTACCAAGAATAAAACAAAAAAGACACTGTAGCAATATACTTCCAAGTAAAAAAAAGAGACATAAACTGTTAAGTTTTCAGAATGTGTCAGACTGTCAGCTTCTCTTAGATTGAGAATGGGTGTTGGTTATTACCTGAAACGCCCTTTCTCAGCTTGGAGGAAACAGCAATCAGGAATGGGTTAACTCTGCCTATTAACTGCTTGGACTGAGTCCGTGAATTGTTAAACCATGCCTCTTCCTGTTGCTTGCCAGCTTTTTGACGAAGGCGTCAACACAGACCGAAGTGTTGAGCTGTAAAGACAAAAGAACAAAACCCTACCCTCCCAATGCCAGGGCCGGACGAATAAACTGGGCGGAGCTGACTGCTGTTTCCTCTAAGCTGAGAAAGGGAGTATCAGGTAATAACCAACACGCATTCTCCATCAAGGAGGAAACAGCAGTCAGGAATGGGACATACCAAAGCCATGTCCTATTGGGAGGGAGAAGTCCAGGTCTGCGGTCCTAGGTCTGAATGAACCCGCTGGAGAAACCATCTGCCAAAAGCAGCCTCAGGCGAGGCATAAGAGTCAAGCTTGTAATGACGTACAAAAGGGGAAGGGGAAGACCAAGTAGCTGCTCTGCAGACCTCCTCCAGAGAGGTCTGGGTAGTCCAAGCTGCAGAAGTCGCAGCACTTCGTGTCGAATGAGCTATGATACACCTAGGCACAGGTAAGGCCTGGGCTTCATATGCCATAGATATACAAGCCCTGATCCAATGACCCAAGGTGGAGGAAGTGACCTTGCCGCCAAGGGTGGCAGGCTGAAAAGAAACAAAAAGGGACTCTGTCCTCCGCAGAGAAGAGGTCTGTTTAACATATATGAAGAGAGCCCTCCATACATCGAATGTAATATGTTCCAAACGGTGTGAAGGCTCAGGGCAAAAATTGGGCAGAATCAACTCCTGAGCCCTATGAAACCAAGTGTTGACCTTTGGAAGGAATGTAGGGTTGAGGCGTAAAACTTCTCTGTCAGCATGGAAAACACAGAGATCCCCCGTGGTGGACAGAACTGCCAGCTCAGATATGCGCCTAGCAGAGGTGATAGCCCCCCAAAATGCCACCTTTTCCAAGGAAAAACAGTCAGTGAATGGACAGCTCAGAGAAAACACATCTGTCCAGATAGACTGAGTCTAAAAAGCTGGAAAGCAACAGGAAGAGGCGTGGCTTAACAGTTCGCAGACTCAGTCCAAGCAGTTAACAGATGGAGTTAACGCATGACTGACTGCTGTTTCCTCCTTGATGAATAATAGGGCAGTGGACTTCTGCTGTTGCCGCCAGCTGTCGCTGACGGTCCTTTGAAGACCGCCAGCCCGATCGCCCGTAAAAGAGCCGTTTCGGCAACAGAAACGGCTCGGAAAACTCCAGGACGTGAGGGTCTTGTGAGGAGAGCCGGCGGCTGCAGGTAGAGTCCCCTGTGAGACCCCCAGAAAGCTTTTTTTGTTTCTGGGGAGTTAACAGGGTGGGACTCCCTATCCAAGCTGCTGAAGCTCCGGACGACCGGGAAACTCTGCTAGCAAAGCAGAGCAAGACATCGCGGCAGCATTACCAACATTAAGAAACAATAAAGAAGAATTGAAACTTCCTATCAAACAGCAAGTATTGAAAGTTTTGTGAATTACTTCAAAGAGTTTTCAAAGTTTAAGTAATCTGGGACTGAGAAAAGAAAAAAAAATGGCGCTTGCTTTCAGCGGAGAGCAGCTGAAAGCGAAAGTAATCTGATCAATGTATTCGGCTACATTTTAAAGTAACAAATCCGGCTGGAAGAGGCAGAAAAGTAACAAAAAATAAAATAAAAGTAAAAATAGTAACTGATTTTTATAGACCTGATTGAATCTGGAGAATTTTTTGGGAAAAGTTGCTAGAATTTGTGGAAAAGGAAGATCTGTAAGAGGCA
Source organism: Ptyas mucosa (assembly GCA_012654045.1). Lineage (NCBI taxonomy): Eukaryota > Metazoa > Chordata > Lepidosauria > Squamata > Colubridae > Ptyas > Ptyas mucosa. The sequence goes on from WNWU01000072.1 coordinate 2,031,268, forward strand.
AAATGGCAACAAAGCAAGCAGGGGGGGATTCCCCCACTCATAAGCAAAAGCAGCCTCAAACAGCGCAGCTGCAAACTCAGACAAAGGAAGAAAGCTATTATGACCGTATTATTAAAGAAATTCAAAGATCAGAGCAGGAGGTCAAAGGAATTGTTCAAGAGAAATATGATGCAGTTAAACAAGATATCCAAACAGTGGTTAAAGGCCTGTCTGAGGTAGTGTTGCAGATTGATAAAAAAGTGGATAATCTTGCCTCAGAGATGGAGACTAAATTTAGAGCCTCTGATTCAAGAATGGTTGAAATTGAAGAAACTACACAAAAAATGCAAAATGAGATTACTATGATGCAATTTCGATCAATGGAATATGCTATCAGACTGAGAGGTGTGAAAGAGAATACCAGGGAAGATCTTAGGAAAATTTGTGCAGAGGCTTTAGCAGTTATGTTGAAAGTAGAACCAGGTGTGGTTCTGTGTAAGATTGATAAGGCGTACAGAGTTAATTCTCATGTGGCGGTACAAAGGCAACTGCCTAGAGATGTGGTGATATACTTCACAGACAGAAGAATGAGAAATGAAATTTTGCAAAATTCCTTTGTTACAACTGTTCAAGTTGATGGAAGTGAGATTGGAGTCTTTAAAGAATTACCACCCAAAATGCTAAGAGATAGAAAGGATTTTGGATTTTTGGTGGCAGAATTGAAAAAACAGAATATACAATTCAGATGGGATGCTCCAATAGGTGTAATATTGAGGCTGCGAGGAGTGAGATACCGCCTTAATACTATTGCAAAAGCAGAAGAATTTTGTTATAATGTTTTGAAAGCGGGCTCTCCTCCTCCACGTACATCTTCACCAATAGATAAGGAGGCTCAATTACAAGCTGAGTTTGATCGAGAAACAGAAGCAAAAATAAAGCAGTCGCAAAAGGAGGCAAGAGAGGCAATGGGAGCTGTAGGTGGTGTTGTGGTGGATCCTTTTGCACCATTTGAAGCTTCTCCTTTGGAAGAAATGTCTAAAACTATTACAGAGGAGGCGTTGGCTCTTGAATTGACAACATCAAAAATGGAAGAGCAACGTATAACTAGAGCGATGTCTAAACAAATGAAGGAACAGCAGCAAGAATACTATAAGCCACAACGTGAAAAGAGAGTTAAAGAGAAGCAGCAAGCTGAAGTCATGGGAGGAGCTAAACCGAAGATTACTATTGTAGAAAAGAATCTTCAACAATTGCTCTCAAAACTTCAGACAGGATCAAATGGCACTTAAATTTTTGTCTTGGAATGTTAATGGATTGAACTCTCCACAAAAAAGAAGGAAGATATTTCATTATTTGAAACAATTTCACAATGATGTTATTTGCTTACAGGAGACTCATATAAAATTGCAAGATCAGAAATATTTGATAAATTCAAGATTGGGAACACAATTTGTTGCTTCAAATTTGGAAAAGAAGAATGGAGTGGTGATATATATAAATAAAAGACTTGTAGCTAAATCTATAGAAATAGATAAAGATGGAAGATATATTGCAATTGAACTTATTACAGATAATGGACCAATTTTGCTGGTCGGAATATATGCTCCAAATCAGCAGCAGGAAAATTTTTATAAGTTGCTTCATTTAAAAATTTTGGAATGGAATTATTCAACTATTATAATAATGGGTGATTGGAATGGAGTAATTCAACCCAAAATCGATAAAAAAACTACGGCCAAATTAGGGATTAAACTACCACAAGCTTTTTTTGAACTGAAAGAGGATTTGGAATTGAAAGATATTTGGAGAGTTCGAAACCCAAATGAATTGGATTTTACTTTTTACTCAGACAGGCATAAATCCTTTTCCAGGATAGACTTTTTCCTCTTAACTACTAACTTACTTTCTAAAGTAAAGAAAATAAAGATATTTCCTAGGACTTTGACTGATCATAGTCCGGTCTGGATGGAAATCGAGATGGGCAAAAGAGAAAGAAGATCCTGGAGATTAAATGAGAATTTATTTAGATATGAAAAAAATATAATTGAACTTAAAAAGCATTTAAAGGAGTTTTTCAAACTGAATTTGCATAAAGGTACCCCTATTGAAATAGTTTGGGACGCAGGTAAAGCATATATGCGGGGAGTACTAATTCAAATGAACTCTAAACATAGACAGAATCAGCAGAAGAAGAGATTACAATTGGAATGTGAGATAAAAAAGAAAGAACAACAACTGATACAAAAACCAACGGATGGAAAATTGCAAATGGCCATAAAACTTTTGAAGGATCAATTTCAAATGCTTATAGCAGACCAAACGGCAACTAATTTACAATTCGCAAAGCATAATACTTTTACTAATGCTAACAAACCGGGCAGGTGGTTGGCGTACACTTTGAGGAAACAAGCATCTACACGAATTATTGATAGTACTGAATATGCTGGCAAAGAAGTTTATCAACAAGAATTAATTAAAAAAGCCTTTTTGGAGTATTATACTAAGTTATATGCTAAGGATAATATACAGAATATTTCTATAGATGAATATTTAGAAAACAAGAGAGTTTCAAAAATTTCAACAACTCAAAAGAAAAGTCTGGAACAACCGATAACAGTTGAGGAGATCAGTTTCGCTATAAAACAATTAAAAACAGCTAAAGCTCCAGGGACGGATGGTCTAACCGCAGTTTACTATAAAACTTTACAAGAGGAAATGATTGAGCATCTTAAAGACTTATTTTGTAATATACAATTAAGAGGTAAGATACCTTACTCATGGAAAACAGCTTTTGTCTCATTGATTCCGAAAGAAGAATCAGGTCTTAAGAAACCAGAAAATTACAGACCAATATCTCTATTAAATACAGATTATAAAATCTTTGCAAAAGTGTTAGCCAACAGATTGATGCCAGTTATTCAAAAGGTAATTCATCATGATCAAGCAGGATTTATTGAAGGCAGATATATGAAGGAGAACGTCAGGCAAGTTATAGACTTAATGGACTATCTAGATAAGAATAAACAGATCTCTGCAGTGCTGTTTTTTTTGGATGTGGAAAAAGCCTTTGACCGAGTGAATTGGAACTTTATAATTAAGACTTTGGAAAAAATGGATTTGGGGGAGCGGTTTATACAAGCGATTGGTGCAATTTATCAAGAACAATATGCACAACTTATTATTAATGGATGTTTAACATCGAATTTCAACATACAAAAAGGCACCAGACAAGGTTGTCCATTATCCCCGCTATTATTTATCTTAACTTTAGAAGTCTTACTTAATGCAATACGGGATTCGAATTCCTTGACTGGAATAGCTAAAAGGCAAGAGGACTACAGAACTAAGGCATTTGCAGATGATCTGGTTGTTACCCTATCACAACCTATGAATTCAATAATCCAGATAAAAGATATTATACAAGATTATGGCATGGTATCTGGTTTTAGGCTGAACCAGAAAAAAACTAAAATGATTGTTAAAAATTTGACAGAGAGCAAAAAAAAGGAACTGGAAAGAATGGCAGGTTTCGAAATTGTTTCAAAGGTCAAATATTTAGGGGTACAAATCGCAGATTCAAATGTTAAACTGTTTCAAAATAATTATGAGGTTCTGTGGCAAAAGATACAAAAAGATATGCAAAATTGGAAGAAACTGCAGTTATCACTGCTTGGAAGAATATCAGCAGTAAAGATGAATGTTTTACCTAGATTTATTTTTTTATTTCAAATGATACCGGTGCTCAAATCAGATAAACCACTGCTAGAATGGCAAAAAGGACTGAATAAATTTATTTGGAATGAAAAAAAACCGAGAGTTAAACTGAAAATAATGCAAGATACTCGCGAGACAGGTGGTCTTAAACTTCCAAACCTTCGATTATACTATGAAGCAGCTGCATTGACGCAAATAAGTGACTGGTTTGGGAAAACTAAGACTGAACTGTTGAATATAGAAAGTCATGACCTTGTTTGGGGATGGCATGCATACTTATTTTATGACAATAAAGTGGATAAAGTGTTCAATAGTCATCTACTTAGAAATGCCTTGATGAGAATTTGGAGGAAGCACCGAATTAATTGGGATTATAAGATTCCGTTTTGGCTGGATCTTGCTGATACCATGTGGAATACAAATATTAAGTCACTCGGGGGTTTCTTATATAAAGAGTTACTTTATTTTGAAGAGGGCAGATGGCGACTGAAGACTTTGGATATGCTGTTGGAAGAAGGGAAATCTTTGACTTGGTTGCAGTACAATCAATTACAGATGAGATGGAAAGAAGATCAACAAACTGGTTTAATGGAATATGAAGTAGAATTGGTTAGACAGATAAAGGAGACAGGTCCAATGCATATTAAGAGAGTTTATAATGTTTTGTTAGAAAGGGATTCAGAAAATGAGTTAGTTAAAGATTGTATGATTAAATGGGCACAGAATTTCTCTCAACCAGTTATGATGGAAACATGGGAAAAAATATGGGTTCAGAATGTTAAGTTTACACAGTCACAAAATTTACGAGAAAATTTTTATAAAATGTTTTATAGATGGCATTTAGACCCCAAGAAATTGTCTTGTATGTACCCTAACGTGCAGCCAAAATGTTGGAGATGTGAGTGTTTAGATGCTACATATTATCATATATGGTGGACTTGCAAAAAAGTGAGGGCTTTTTGGATAAAAATTTGGTGGAGTATGCAAAATGTTTTAAGGAAAAAAATACAATTTTCTCCGCAATTTTTCTTATTGGGTATAGTTAAAGATTTTACATTGGGTGAAACAAAACTGATTTTGTATATGCTGACAGCAGCTAGGTTGTTGATTGCCCAATATTGGAAGAGTGATACCTTACCAACTGTGGACCAATGGATTCAGAAGATGGCTGGATTTGCAGAAATGGCGAAGATTTCAGCCTTTTTAAAAGACCAGACGCATGAGAAATATATACAGGAATGGAATAAATGGATTGAGTATATACAGAATAAGTATCAGACTAGAAAATACGTAGCTTTCAGCTGAGAAGGATTGATGTTTATGCTAGTAAATATAGAAAAATATACCAAAAAGATATGGAAGGATGAATAACGTATATATTGTTTGGGAATATTAGTATTGCATATAATGGAAGTCAAAGGGGGGGGAGGGAAAAGGGTGGAGGTGGAGGGATAGGGTGGGATTGGGAGGGAATTATATATTTTTTCTATATGCATGTACTCTATATATGTATTTTACAATGTTGGGTAAGGGTGGGGGGGGAAAAAGGGGGGAAAATTTGTATTTGTAAAACTTTTTCAATAAAAAAAAAAGAAAAAAAATAATAGGGCAGTGATGGCAAAACCTTTAGAGACTGAGTCCCTAAACTACAACCCAAAACCCACTTATTTATCACAAAAGTGCCAACATGGCAATTTAACAGGAATACTGAGGTTTTACTATCTAAAATAATGATAAACAAGGCAGAGTTCAACTAACTGTTCTAAGAAAAATGTGATAAATGCACTTTCATTTTTTCTGCTTTTGAACTATTACGTTTAGCAACAATAAAAAAGAAAAACTTTTCTCTTTCCCTCCCTCCTTCTCTCCTCCTCTTTCTCTTCCTCTTTCTCTTCCCTCCCTCCCTCCGTCACTCTTCTTCCCTTTCTTTCTCTCCCTCTCTCTCTGCCTGTTTCTTTCCCTCCCTCTTTCTCTCTTTCTCTCTCCCTCTTTTTCTCCCCCCCGTCTCTCTTTCCCTCCCTCCCTCTTTCTGTCTCTCTTTCCCCTTTTCCCTCCCTCTCCAGGAAGCCGGAAGGAGCCAAGATGAAGCAGGGTCATATTGTGGCTCTGTGTCGTAATGGGCTTCAATCTCCCCCATTATGAAGCACACAAGTGAAAAAGTTCACTCAATCAATTCCAACTT
>WNWU01000072.1:2057142-2081248 GCA_012654045.1 Ptyas mucosa
GAGAAAACAGCAGTAGGATCAGAATCAGGGGTGAAATGCTCCTGGTTCGGACCGGACCGCCTGATCCCGTAGTGATGGCGGTGGGTGGTTCAGAGAACCAGTAGCAAAAATTCCTGCCCCCCCCCCCATGCCCAGCTGAGCCGCGCACTCATCAGAGGCTCTTTGGCCGAAGAGGTTGTAGAAAAAAAATGCCTTTAAAAGCCTCTGGCGATCCCAGCTGAGTTGCCTGAATGTCAGAGGCATTTTTTTCTGCAACCCCTTAGGCCGAAGAGACTGTAGGAAAAAAAATGCTTTTAAAAGTAAAAAAAAAAAAGTTGGCCATGCCCACCCAGTCACATTACCCTCCACACCAAGCCACGCCCACAGAACCGGTAGTAACAAATTTTAGATTTCATCCCTGATCGAAAGACTATCAATGAGACAGGGGGACAACACCACTCTTGGTTCCTATTGTAATCTTTAGGCATCCAAAGTGGACATTCCAAATGCTTAATGTGAAAATAAATTATTTTAAGTAATTCTGATATATAATTTTAAAACATGAAAAATGTCTTACCACCTGCTTTCCTCTCTTCATTTCACTCACTACTAAAACCACGTCAATTTTTTTATCAGGATCCGCAGGGTTCTGTTTTTCCAATTCCACAAATCCTGAAGAAAATAACTAGAAATGAAAAAAAAGTAAGATTTAAAACAAGAGGACATGACAAAATAAAATATTAAAAATAGCAGCTAGAATTGGCTGGGGATCAGTGCTACCTCATAAATTTACAAAGTTTTAGCAATTTCTTCTGTCAGTTTACCCATCCACAAAAATAACCATTAGCACTCTGAGTGCTCTATGGTCTCATATCTAATATGGGGGAGGAATCCTAAGTGATGTTAAGGAAAACTTCAGCAAAATGGTAAATGCGTATTTTTCCAAAAAAAAAATTGAATGAAAAAAGATGAGCCAAAATGATAGGGAAAAAGTATCAGTGTCTGTATTCCTGTCTGATTAGGAAACATATAACTCTCAGTACTTAACCTCTGGAGCTGCTCTGCCTATTCCATACACTTGTCGTAGTTTCCTTGAAAACAGTCAAACTAACTTTATTAAGGAAAAATGTTAAAACCTTCTAATGTCACCCAAAACAGCCATTGCCGAGAACTAGAGATATTAGTACTGTGCAGGTTCACCTCTGACATAATGAAGTTGTAAGTTTGCAGATAAAATAATATGGCCAGATTTTGAAGAATAACAGGTAACAACCTTCATGTCCTCAAATGGGAATTCAAGAACATTGAGAATACAGTTTGGAGGTAATACGAAACGTTAATCTAAATCTTCTGGCTGGCAGAAGCAGCTTTTGTACAGTGTACAGTGCTGTCCGTCTGTCTCCTACTCCTGTACGGATAGAACTTCCACTCATTTCTACTGACTAATCCAGAGAAGAATATGTTCAGCAATGATCCTCTGACCAATATCTTGCTGAGGAGATGGAAAGCAGGATATGTGACTGTAGAGAACTTACTCAAAAGAACAATACTGATAAGTATTAAGCAACTCACTGTTTTGAATTTTGAAAACATATTTTGGGTGTTCTCACAGTTGGTGGGGGAATGGAATGCACAATCACAGAATGGCTATTCTTCTATCCACCCTTCCATAGAACGCCATTATTCTTCCTTTCCTTTCACCTTTTTCCAGGCAAGGAGGCACATTTCAGAGAAAAAGGTTGTATCTATTCATGTTACATATTTTCCAAGAAAGCCTATGGTCCATTTTAATTTTTTTCCAAAATGAGAAGACAGAGGGAGAAAGGAATTTGGTGAGAAGCAAGGAAAGTCTTCACAATCACAAGGAATCCCAGACAGTGAGTCAGGGGATTAGAGAAAAGGGGCATTGGAGAAGAGAAGATCTAAGGAGGATGTATTCCCAAGAAAAACTGTTCAAACTCCTAAATTTTGATATCTAATTATAGTAAGTTTACCACTTTGCTTGAAAATAATTCAGAAGAGGTTTTGTGAAAATATCCTCTCCAAATTCCCCATCTCTGAATCCAACTGCAGTATGGATTGAATATAATTTTTCTTTTCTGGTCCTATTCTCCCACTTCTACTTCTGCCAATGTGAGGATTGCGATTCCAGTTCTCCAGTCCTTCCATAGGAAGATGACTGCCTTTTTTAATTAAAATGGACATTGTCTTATCTGAACGTCCTTTCTGCGTAGCAGAGGGTCCAGCAGTCATTACAAGGTTAACTTGGAGTTCCAGTAACGACTGAGTCTGCAATTTGTGAAGCTCCTCCCACATCCACTGACTACCCAGATTTCTGATGAGGGAGATTCTGCAGACCGAATAGCTGAGCTGAGAAACCACAATAAAGAACAGAAAGAAACACACACCCCCCACCACCACGAAATACGAAGAAGGACCGGATAGGGTGGGGATGACTGCTGGACCCTCTGCTACGCAGAAAGGACGTTCAGGTAAGACAACAGCTATTCTACTATAGCGAGGGTCCAGCAGTCATTACAGGGACATGCCAAAGCAGAACCTCTATTGGGGGGGAACTACCGGCCCAAAATAGAATCCCCTTGAAGTACCTGCTGCAAAATATGGCGGCCAAATTTTATTTATTTATTTATTTATTTCCAATTTATATACCGCCCTTCTCCCTGAGGACTCAGGGCAGTGTACAGCCAGACATAAAAAACATGAAATATAAATATTAAGACATTTAAAATATATATAATTTGGCTACAAAATTTAAAACTCACAGACCAATTAAAATATTAAAAATATTTAAAATTTCTTCTTAAGCCAGCCCGGCTTGTTGGAAAAAATGTGTTTTTAGGGCACGGCGGAAGGCACTGAGGTCATGAATTCTCCTAATCTCTGGGGGCAACTGGTTCCAGAGGGTGGGTGCCCCCACAGAGAAGGCTCTCCCCCTGGGGGTCACCAGCCTACATTGTTTGGCTGATGGCACCCTGAGGAGGCCCTCTCTGTGGGTGCGCACGGGTCGATGGGAGGTCATCGGTGACAGCAGGCGGTCTCGGAGATAACTAGGCCCTATGCCATGGAGCGCTTTAAAGGTGATCACCAACACCTTGAAGCGCACCCGGAAGACCACCGGAAGCCAGTGCAGCTCGCGCAGGAGCGGTGTTATGTGGGAGCGCCATGCTGCTCCCGTCACTACCCGCGCGGCCGCATTCTGGACCAGTTGGAGCCTCCGGGTGCTCTTCAAGGTGTTCAAATGCCACCTCTGCAGGAGCGTATACATCCAACTTATAGTGACGAATAAACGGAGAAGGGAAAGACCATGCAGCTGCCCAGCAAATATCCTCCGGGGATGCCTGAGTGGCCCAGGCCGCGGACATGGCAGCACTACGAGTGGAATGAGCAGTGATCCGGGAAGGCACTGGCAATAACTGAGCCTCGTAAGCAGAGGCAATAGTGGACCTAAGCCACCGACCCAGGATGGGGGAGGAAACCCTCAGACCCATAGAGGAAGGTAGGAAAGAAACAAAGAGACTCTTTGAACGTCTGAATGAAGACGTTCTCCTAAGGTAAATCTTGAGGGCTCTACGAACGTCCAGAGTGTGCCAGGTCCATTCCCTATGATGAGAAGGGGAGGGACAGAAGTTGGGAAGGATGAGTTCCGAAGCTCTATGGAACGGGGAATTAACCTTAGGGATGAAGGAAGGATCTAATCGGAGAACCACTCAGTCCGAATGGAAGATGCAAAGGTCCGAATGAGAAGAGAGAGCTGCCAATTCAGAGATCCTGCGAGCCGAGGTTATGGCAACCAGGAAAACCACCTTATAAGAAAGGAACTGTAAACCCACCCGTCTCAAGGGCTCAAAGGGAGGACGGGTGAGGGCAGAAAGAACTCTGGGGAGATCCCAGGTAGGGTATATGTGTAAAGTAGGAGGGCAAAAGTTAGAGGCCCCCCTGAGGAATTGCCTGATGAGGAGACGTCTGGAAAGGGGCAGGGAAGACCCACAAGACAAAATCGAGGCAAAGGTAGACACCTGTCTGCGCAGGGTGCTAGGAGTCAAACCTGAAGACAACCCAACTTGAAGGAACCCCAGGACCTGCTCTTCTGAGGCATCTAAAGTGACCAGGCCAGAGTGAGAGCACTAACGACAGAAGGACAGCCAGTGGAGTTGTAAATGCAGTTCGTGGAAGCCCGACGAGATGCCTGAAGGGTAGCTGCGGGTTCCGCAGACCTCGACTGTGGAAGATTTGCTGCTCAACCTCCATGCAGTTAGTTGAAGCCACTCGATGTCTGGATGCAGAAATCTCCTTGACTGAGAGCTCTCTTGTCTTGAGGAAGACGCCAAGGAGGAGCCACTGACAGAGCTACCAGGTCCGCGAACCAAGGACGGCGAGGCCAATGGGGGGCGATGATGATCAGCTCGGCCTCCTCGACGAGAAGCTTCCGGATGACCTTGGGAAGAATCGCCAAAGGTGGGAAGGCGTACAGAAGCCTCGGTGGCCAGGGACTCCGAAGGGCGTCTACTGCTTCTGCCCCCTGGCCTGGAAACTGCGAGAAGAACCTGCTCGTCTGATGATTCTTGCTGGAGGCGAACAGGTCGACAGCTGGAGTCCCGAACCGTCGGGAGATCTGGCGGAAGATGGCTGGTCGAAGACGCCACTCGCCCTGGTCCACTGTGGCCCTGCTGAGAAGATCTGCTCAAACATTTGCTGCTCCGGAGATGTTGGCGGCTCTGATGGATTCCAGGTGTTTCTCCGACCAAAGGCCCAGCAGGTCGGACTCCTCCATCAGACGTCGTGACTGCGTTCCCCCTAAGCGATTCACGTGGGCCTTCGCTGCTATGTTGTCTGTCCTGACTAGAATGTGAATGCCCTCCAGCTGGTCCTGGAATGCCCTCAGAGCTAAGTGAATGGCTCTGAGCTCCAACCAATTGATACCATTGGATAGATCGGCCTGGCTCCAGCGACCCTGAGCAAACAAGTTCCCCAGGTGTGCACCCCAGCCGAAGAGACTGGCATCGGTGGTCAGAACCAACAGAGAGGTTCCCTGAAAAAATGTCCCTTGGATAGGGCCGGGGACATCCACCAAGTTAGAGAAAGAAGAACTTTGGGTGATAGCCGAACTAGGGCGTTGGAAGAACTCATGAGGGACCATTGAAAGGGTAGGAGGAACCACTGCAGAGCCCTGCAATGGAGACGGGCCCAAGGGACGATCCCTATACAGGACACCATCTTCCCGAGAAGCTGCGACAGCTGACGCACTGGAACCAGCTGTCCTAGAGAGACCTGCCCGACTAGCGACCGCAAACTGATCAGGCGCTCTTGTGACAGATAAACCTTGCCTTGGATGGAATCTATTATGGCCCCCAGATGTTGAATACGAGTCGTCGGTACCAGGTGGCTCTTGGCCTCATTGATTGAGAAACCGTGACTTTTCAGGACCTGAATGGTGGTGAGCAGGTCCTGATGCGCTAACCTCTCCGAGCCAGACTGGATCAATAGATTGTCCAGGTAAAACTGGATCCGAATGGGAACCGCTCAGAAGGAGGCTGCTAGCGCTGCCATCAATTTGGTGAACAGTCGGGGAGCCGAGGAGAGTCCGAATGGAAGAGCCCAGTACTGATAATGACGAGACGCCAGACAAAAGCGAAGAAATTTGCGATGGGCCAAACAGATGGGAACGTGAAGATACGCCTCCGTCAGATCAATAGACGTGAGGACATCTCCCTCCCTGATGGATTCTAGGATTGATTGAAGAGATTGCATTTTGAACCGACGGTAGATTTTGCGACGGTTCAGGGACTTCAGGTCGAGAATGGCCCTCCAACCCCCCGATGACTTCTGTACAAGGAACAGGCGGGAGTTGACCCCATGTCCTCTTTGTTCTACTGGAACTAGTTTGATGGCCTGGATCTGAAGGAGGTGCGCCACTGCCTCCTCCAGTAGAAGCCGTTGAGACCTGTCCCGTGAGAGAGGGACCCTGAGGAATCTTGTGGGGGTGGAGAGAAATTCTAAAGATAGTCCCTGGGAGACTGTCTCCCTGACCCAGGCATCCGAGGTCGACGCCTCCCACTGGCTGGCAAAGAGTGCCAGGCGGCCTCCTATGGGAGGGTCAGGCAAAGAGTCAGCGAAACCTGCGGGAAGAATGACCCCTACCCCCACTGAAAGATTTGCGATCTTGGCTGCGGAATCCAGGACCTGATTGTTTGTCCTGGAATCTATCTTGCCTGGGAGATTGAAATCTCTGGAACCTGGAGGAAGGAAAACTCGAGGGGGGGTTCCGAAAGGAAGAAGGGGAAGGACGACCTTCTGACCTTCGGGACAAGCTAGGCAGGATTTTCCTCTTATCCTTGGATTCAATAAGCAAGGGCTCAAGAGGAGGACCAAAGAGAAAGTTCCCCGAATATGAGGAAGATGCCAAATGCCACTAATTCTTAGTATCAGCCTGCCATTGACGAAGCCAAAGGAGGCGGTGAGAGGTGATGCTGGAACCAAAGGATTTAGCTGCAAATCTGGAAGCGTTAAGAGTGGCATCAGCAGACTACTCCAGAGCTGCTATAATTTTATTGATATCCTGGAGAGCCCTAGTGTCAGACAAAGGTAAGCGACCCTGCAGTTGTCTAACCCACATAAGGGTAGCCCTGTTAAAGAAAGAGGCTGCCGAAGAAGCCCGAATGGTCCATGCTGCAGCTTGGTGAGCCTCAGTCAGGGAGTGCTCTAGACGCTTGTCCTCAGGACGGAGGCCTTCCTCCGGAGGGCCTGTGAGCACTGAAGGATTAGATAGAGCCACAATAGGCGGATCCACTGTTGGAACCTGCAAAATTGAAGAGATGTTAGAATCCAGATTATAAATGCGTCTGTCTACCGAACTAGGATTAGGCCCAGAAACTGGGGCTGACCATTGTCTGGTAATAACATCCTTAAACATCTTGGGACCTGGGATTTCCTCTGTTTCCGGAGTAGGTTCCTCAAATAGGGAAGAGGAAGCCCCTGCTTCCACACCCAAAGAGTCAGGCTTCTGTGAAGGGAGACCCAGACCAGTGGTTAATTTGGCTTTGTGGAGAAGGGATCTGAAAACCTGAGGTTTAAATAACCCAACGAATGAAGCTTGATCAGGAGAAAGATCTTCATCATCAGATAAACCAGGCTCATCTAGCTCCTCCCCCGTAGCAGACCCCTGACCGGCATAGGTTCCAGAATAATCCTGCTCTTGTGCCTATTTAAGGTCAGCAGAACCCTGAGTGAGTAAAGCCCTGTGAGTCCTGGCCTGTTCTGAAACCCGGGATCCAGTACTATGTTGCCTTTCTGCAGCAATGCCCCACTGCACAGCTGCTTGAATAAGGGCTGCTATATCAAGAGGTTGGCTAGGAACCATCCCAGAAGGAGGAAGAGAAGCCTCTCCCTGGGTGGCCATAGGTTCAGGAGGAGACTGAACTGACTCCTGTTGAGGAGTTAAAACTGGAGCCTGAGGGGCCACCTGAGGGGAAGCTATAACCTGCACAACAGGAAAAATATGGGGAGGAGGGGGGGAATGCTGAACAGCCCCAAAATGAGCACTAGCCTCAGCTTGAGAAGGAGGAATTGTGCTCACATCTGGAGACCAGGAAGCCATTCCAGGCTGATCAGGAGAAGCATTAGGCTCCACAGCAGAAGCCTTCCTGGCTAGAGACTGGAGAAACTCCCCTCTAGTGACCTGCTGAACTGCTCTCTCAACTGCCCTTTCCAGGGACTTATGTCTTTGAGCCTCCATCCTTTCGCTAGATCGAGACCCTTTCTGAGCAGGCTGGGCTTTGGAAGCAGAAACCTTGCTCCTTTTAGAATGGCCCAAATCCGAACGGGTAGATGAGGAAATTGAGGGCTGAGATGGACCTGGTCTCTTAGAAGGGCGAGAGGGAGACTTGGAAGCCATAGAAAGGCTGGGCTTGAAGCGGCTGGAAAGAGGTTAAATTCCTGTGCTGGCACTCAGAGGAGTATAGATCAAAATGGCCGCCCCCGCAAGGGAAAACAAAATGGCCACCCCCACAGAGGAAAACAAAATGGCCACCACCACAAGGGAAAACAAAATGACCACCGCCACAAAAAGCTACTAAAACCTCTGCAAAGGCAAGGTTCCTTTAAGGTTGGGGGGGAACACCCAAAAAAACCCTCCGAAGTGAGCAGGAACAGGCTTACCAAGCTCCAGTGCTGCCTGCAAAGACCTCTGGAGAAGCCTCACATGGACAGGTGATTCCCCAGGCCCACTGAGTCCAGAGTAAGCCACAGCCAGCAACACCCAATTGGGCCTGCCAGCCTGCAGACCCACCGCTGTAAAAAGCGGTCCTCAGCGGTATTGGGCATGAGCCCGTCTCGCTCAACCAGGTCCCTGGGAGCTCTGCAATCCTGCAAGTAAGGAAAGAACTAACTACCAGAAGGAATTATTTTCTAATTTAAAGAATAATTCCCAGCTCAGCCAAAATAGGTCTAACCAGAACGGCTGAGTCTGAGATCTGGGTAGTCAGTGGATGTGGGAGGAGCTTCACAAATTGTAGACTCAGTCGTTACCGGAACTCCAAGTGTAATGACTCGCTATAGTAGAAAAAGCAGAATATAAGATATAAGCATTATCCACGTTTCGGATAAATACACAGTATTATGAAGTCTAACTTGTTTCCATGTGGTTCTTTTTTCTTCACAGCATATTTAGAAAACCTTGATATAAAGAGCAACCAATATAGCATCTTCATACCGATCAAATTTCTAGCCTGAACGCCCAAAACTTTCAAAAACCTTTTGGAGCCCCTCTTGATTTATCTGAGTACAAAGTTGTCCATTGCATGTTCCCTTCCTCTCCCTGGGACCCTAGTCACAGTTTACCTTTTTCATCAGGGAAATTTGATTGAGCGCACCACGGCCTAACCGGATCATCTACCTCCACCTCACAGCTTCGGCCTGTTTTCCCAGGATCGTCCTTCGCCCCAACTCATCACATGAAGGACAGGACCACAACAACTGAGGTGAAACAGGTATGGAGGCTACAGAGGAGACCCAGCCGATTTCAGCAGGGGTGGAGGAGGTGCAGCTTGGCCCAGTTTAGGGATTTATGTTCCAGTCCCAGACCCAGTTTGAGGAAATGGTAAAATGGATGGTGGCACAGGTAGGGGGTGGGGGGGGGAAGGGAGAGGGCAGGGATGATGGGCATGGGAGCAGGGGGAAGAAAGGCCCCTCTCAATGGCTCCCTGTCAGACAAACACTTTGACATCTATAAATGCTGGGTTATCAGCTAATTGTCTATAAATAAAAGGATGCGTATGCACAAGGCACCAGGCTAGAAACTGGGAGCTCGTGAGTTCTTAGTCCTATCTTGGCCATGAAAGCCAGCTGGATGACTTTGAGCCAGTCACTCTCTCTCGGCTCAATACACCTAACAGGGTTGTTGTTGTGGGGACAATAGGAGGAATATTAGATATGTTAGACACAGTTATTTACAGAAATATTAAAGGCAGGATATTAATTACTTACAGTGCCATCAAAGTCTGCAAAATGTGGATTACATGAACATAAAAAAAGGCATAAGGAAAGGGAGAGAGAAATAGAGGAATGGACTCATGATTTATTATAGCAATTGCCTGGAATGGTCATTTATGCTCCTAAACAATTTCTGTTGCATTTTAATATACCACTATAAAAATGTTATTTTTATAGAATTGTCAGCATTGTAGTACTTCTGACCTTCCAAAATAATTAGTCCTGTTATGGTCTTCTTGTACTCCAGTATAGTACATATGGCATAAAAGAAATAGGTGTATCAATTATGAATTGCCTCACAAAAGTGCTTCAGACCTTTTTTCATTTTCCAATCATTATGGACACAGTTTGAATGTCATTAGCAAACCTCACCAAACAGTTCTGATGAACTGCAAGATTCCGTTCTTCAGCAATGTACATAATCGCACATGGTTCATTATCTGGACAAAATGCACACTTTCTTCTTGTCATGTCTGCCATTACTGAAGTCACCTTAGAAAAATATTTGAGAGATTAAAACACTATTAACCCATCACCTCACGGCTCGAAACAGTACATTTTTAAAAATGCACTACTACATTTCACATGGGACTCAAAAATATTTAATTAGAAAAATATTTAAATCTGTCTATGAACTCCAACCGGTCCCTCTAAAAAAGTTTAAGAAGATATTCTTTAAGAAGAGCAAAGAATCTTTATGTGTGGTTTCGTGAGAGATGAGAGACCATTACTTGGTTATAGGGAAAAAAAAACATTTTTTCCTTGCACATTCTAGATGCGCTTTCTAGGATCTTCAGTTATAAAATGCTAGAAAGCATTTAGGCCTAATACTTCAGAAGGTTGCTCTCAGTTCTGTTTGTGAAACGGATACACAGGATGAATTCAACTTTGACACACACACACAAAATTTCATAACGGTAATAATACTAATATTAGAAATAAAGAACATCAGTATCTGTTATCCAAATGCACAGAGTTGTCTCAAGGGAACTTTGGATCTCCTATAATACCCAACTTACCATATCCTCAGTATAGCCAGCCAATCCTGTTTTAAATTTGGCAATACAAAACTGGTGGGAAATAAGGTCCAATTCCAAACTGCTTCCAGCCAATTTAGACAAGCTTTTTAAGGGAACACCTGGGCACCTATTGCAATGCAGTTTTTATTCTGTATATTTCTACTTTATCCTCCTAAATGCAGTTTTTGCAATAATAAGGAATACTTCGAAAACATTTTAAATTTTCTAAATTTAAATACATTTCCAAAAGAGAACAGGGCATGACTTTAAGTCTATTTCAGATATGGTACGTATCTATGTCCTTTCTGAAAGTTTGATAACATATAGTACATGTTTCAAAAACATGTCGGTGCAAATTCAAGATACATTGATATTCAAAGACATCATCTAATGTCTTAGAATTAATGGCCTTGGAAAAATATGGAATCCATTCATTTATACCCCACCTTTTACCTGTGTGTTTGTGTGTATAAATCTTTAATGTGGTTTACTCATGAAATGATGAAAGCTCAGCAGTATTATTGTGGACAAATCTGTAGTCTGAAGTATAGTTTGGAACAGGGGTGAAATGCTCCCGGTTTGGACCGTATCGCCCCATCCGGTAGCGATGGCGACGGGTGGTTCAGAGAACCGGTAGCAAAAATCCCTGTGCCCCCCCCCCCCACATGCCCAGCTGAGCCGCATGATCATAAGAGGCTTTTTTTTTTTACCTTTAAAAGCATTTTTTCTACAACATCTTCTGAGGAAAAAATGCTTTTAAAAGTTAAAAAAAAAGCCTCTGATGATCGCGCGGCTCAGCTGGGATTGTCAGAGGCTTTTCAAAGCATTTTTTTCTGCAACCTCTTGGCTGAAGAGATGGTAAAAAAAAATGCTTTGAAAAGTCTCTGACGATCCCAGCTGAGTTGCCTGATCGGCAGGAGCTTTTCAAAGCATTAGAAAAAATGCTTTGAAAAGTTAAAAAAAACAAAGTTGGCACGCCTACCCATGTCACATTACCCCCACCACCACCAAGCCACGCCCACAAAACCGGTAGTAACAAATTTTACATTTCACTCCTGGTTTGGAAACGATAGACTTTTTTTTTTGTTATCTCTATTGAGCAAATCCACATTCTTGTATTGCTCCAGTGATAATCTTCCTTCACTATTTATCAGGGTAGATAAAAATTGATGATTTTTTTTTTAAAAAAATCAATTTTTTAAAATTTAAATCAGATTTTTTTTATTTGAATCATATTTTTTTTAATTGAATCGGATTTTTAAAATTTTTTTATCAAATGTATTTTAATAAAATGCTTTTGGAGTAAAAATCTATCTAAGGATAGTTTTCTATTTAAGATACATTAATAATTTAGTTAATTCAACATGAAATGGAGCTTAGTTATGTAGCACGAGGCTGTATATTCAGCAATATTTACATTTTTGGTAAACTCATTCAATGAATCCAAGCTCTGCAAGCTGAGATAACATGCACTGCATTGATGCATTCACACAATTTCACAGTAACCATGAGATAAATCATAACATAAAGTTCAACAATATTCCTTTATTCCATTATTTTGCAAATCTATGTACTGTATGATTGTTTGAAGAGAAATGTATCTGTACCACCAGGCTCTAAGTGTGAGGAGGAAGGGCAAATAGTAAAAATGAAAGTGAAACCTTCTAAGCAGCTTCTAAATATAATATTAAAGAGCACCTGTCATTTCAGATCCATCATGGCAGTGCCTGTTAGTGGACATCCACTCACCTGCTGCTTGCCACGTCTCTCACCTTATTGTGTCACTGCCACATCACCAGCCATCCCATTAAAGTGAATGATGGTCGGTGAGTTAACAGTGGGTCAGAGGAGGAGCTGCTGCGGGACAGAGATGAAGTTGCTCTTTAAAAATTATGATTTAAATCGAGTTAATTTAAATCAAGTCTTTTTAGTAGTGATTTAAATCATGATTTAAATTGTGATTTAAATCGACTTGATTTAAATGAAATCCACTCTGCTATTTATTTAAGAGAATTCTGGGCCACCAATTCATCTTAGATTCTAGACAATTTATATCCAATGGCACAAAAAAACACAATTAAAACTTCTTTACAAGTATTAAAAATTATCTTGTCCCAACTACTTGTTCAACAAATATTCAAAGTTGTGATGGCACTGAAACAAGTGAGACTTATAACCAGCCGTTGAAGCTCTAGCTGTCCTAGCACCCATTTTGTCATGTGATCATGATCCAGGTGCTTGGCAACTGTCTCATACTTACGATGGTTGCAGAATTCTATGGTTAAATGATTGCTCTTTGCAACCTTCCCTTCTAATTTCCCACAAACAAAGTCAAGCTGGCAGAGAAGGTCACAAGTCAGTCCTGCCAATTTTTCTCCAAGGAACCCACTACGTAGGACCTCATATTCTATAGATGCGCATGCCCACAGCAGCCCCCCGCCCACACTCCAGTCTGCATGCATTCAGAACTGCATTCATGCAGCATTGCAATGTCCTTTCCTGCACTTGCCCAGTGTTGTCGCTTCCCACTACCCAATCTTGTGGTGTTGCAGCACTCACTCCCCCACCCAATTATATCCTGTAGCACTCATTTGCCTACTTGCTTCTTGGGACTTGCAACTTTCTGCTGGCTTCCCTGTTGACTTTGCTTGGAAGCCAGTGGTAAGCTACAAGTCATGGTCATGTGAGGTTCTCACTTAACAA
This sequence comes from Ptyas mucosa, assembly GCA_012654045.1. Lineage (NCBI taxonomy): Eukaryota > Metazoa > Chordata > Lepidosauria > Squamata > Colubridae > Ptyas > Ptyas mucosa. Next base: position 2,070,351 of record WNWU01000072.1, read on the forward strand.
TCCATGATCTTCACTTAACAATAGCAACTGAGATTGTTGGGATTGCTGTTGCTAAGTGATGTGATCACGTGATGTTGCACTTTATGCCTGCATCACTCAGGGACAGAAATTCTGATCCCCAGAATTGTCATTAAGCAAGGACTACCTGTAGATAAGTAACTATTGTGCCCTTACTGGGTAAACTGTTTCATAGCAAAGCAGGTACAATCGAAAAGATCTCCTTCTGGAACTCCACCTCATTCACATCTGGAAAGAAGGACTCTATAGCATGAGTCCTTTTTCTGTTATATTCTATATGCTTCTATGGCATATAGAATATAACAGGTATATTCTACCAGGAACATAGGGGCCCTGAAGCAATGAGGACTCAAACTATATGGGACTTTACAGGTGACCACCAGCACTGGAAGCCCACTGGCAACCAATGCACCTTCTGAAAGGCCACTTTTTCTTGTCCCAGCTTTCACCTGTCAGCATGCAGCGTTTTATTCCAACTGAGCTTCCACAATATCTTCAAGGCAGCTTTGAAGCAAACTCAGTTAAATAGACAAGAGATCATCTGAGTTATAATTGATAGTGCCTCCCGATCCTGGAAAAGAATCACACTTGATGACACAGCTTTAGTTGGGTAATTGCTCGCTTGGCCTGGCTTGGCCTGTGCCTGTTGAACTAGCATGCACTAAAAGGAACAGTAGCATCCTACTCAAAGCTATAGATGGTGCTATCCTGAGACCTGATGATTTCTGCAGAAACAACACTTCCAGTTTTTAAAAATTCAGCCTAAACTGGTTTCATACCAACTACTTCCTCACAGCCTTCAGGCACCAATTCAAGCTTTCTACTTCCTATTCTCTATGGCCTGAAGCAGTGGGGAAATCTAAAATTTGTTACTACCGGTTCTGTGGGCGTGGCCTGGTGGGGGTGGGTAATGTGACTGGATGGGCGTGGCCATTTTTTTTACTTTTAAAACCTTTTTTTCTACAACCTCTTCAGCTGAAGTGATTGTAAAAAAATGCTTTTAAAAGCCTCTGACGATCCCAGCTGACTTGCCTGATCGTCAGAGGCTTTTAAAAGAAAAAAAGCCTCTGCTGATCAGACAACTCAGCTGGGATTGTCAGAGGCTTTTAAAAGCCTCTTCTGCCGAAGAGGTTGCAGAAACACTGCTTTTAAAAGCCTCTGACGATCCCAGCTGAGCCGCGTGATCATCAGAGACTTTTTTTTTTACTTTTAAAAGTATTTTTTTGGCTGAAGAGGTTGTAGAAAAAAATGATTTTAAAAATAATTTTAAAAGGCCTCTGATGATCACGCAGCTCAGCTGGGCATGGGGGGGGGGGGGGGGATTTTTGCTACCGGTTCTCCAAAGTAAAGATGTAGAAATGGGTGCCACCAGCTCCAACAGAAATTTTCTCTTGCTGCTACCTGAAGACTACTGTGCTGCTGAGGCATTTTCTTTGGATGGAAGTTTCTTTTTTCCAGATCTCTGCTGTCAGCAGGTTTAACTTCTTTCTTGCTGCACCCAGAGACTACTTGCTTTCACTTTCCTTTTTATAAAACAAACTCTTCCACTAAGGAGAGGGTGGGGCTCTTAACCTTCCTTCCCAGGTAGCACCAAAACTCTGGATCCGAGGAGGGATGAAATATCTGCTCACTCCAGGTGGTGAGCTTGCTCTGTCACAAAGGTCTCATTCTTATCTTTCCCAGCAATACTATGCTAACAATACAATCAAGCAAATGTCTAGGGCTAACACAACTAGATGATGCACACCATCCAGAGTCACTTGTTGAGATGGGCAGCTAGCAAGAAGCCAGTACGAAGCCCAGCAAGCCCAGCAAAGAAGTGCATTTTCCCTCCACTTTTCAGCAGCTTGTCTACTTTTGTTGGCAATTCCTCTGATCACTAATTATCCTTGGCAATTCCTCTGATCACTAATTATCCTTTGCTAATTACAGAGCCTTGGTAGCACAGTGGTCTAAAGCACCTGTTATTAACACCAGCTGCCTGCAATTATTGCAGGTTCGAATCTCACCAGGCTCAAGATTGACTCAGCCTTCCATCCTTTCTAAGGTAGGTAAATTGAGGACCCAGTTTGTGGGGGCAATAAGCTGACTTTGTATAAATATACAAAAGTATGAAGGCTGTTGCTTAGCGCATTGTAAGCCGCCCTGAATCTCCGGAGAAGGGCGGCATATAAATCAAATTTAAAAAAAAAATATTATGAAGAAGTCCAGAATGCCTGAATACAAAAGTAGTGGTGGAGGAAAAGACAAGGGCCCTATGAACTTCCATGTCTGTGAACTATGCTGCTCCTCCCGATGTCGATGCTGCTCTTCCTCATGCTATGATACCGGTTCTAGCTCATGATTATTTCTGTGTAGTGTTTTGTCATTATTTGTTTTAAAAACATTTGAGAGGGGATAGCTACAAATAATGTACAAATTTCTGGATTGAGTGAGCAGCAATAAAGTTTTAATGTTGGAAGTGGCATCTTAAAAAAATAAGTGAGGAATGAAAAATTAAAGGATGCTATTTCTTGCTTTATCAGAAGTGGCTGATATAATTATTCTCAATATCACATTGTGCCACAAACTTCATGAAATCCTTTTCTTTCATGAGAAGTTGGAATTGATTGAATTTTTTTTTAGTCCTACAAACTTTTTCCCCCCTGCAAACAATGGTGAGAAATGCAATAGAGAAATGCGATGGAGCTGGGCTGGGGCGACGGCACATGTGCCCACAGAGGGGGTCTCTCTGTGCCATCTCTGGCATGCGTGTCATAGGTTCACCACCACGGGAATAGGGGCTGAAATGCATCATTCACTTGTTTCTCAGACTAATTGGGAAAGACATTCCTCTCTCAAAATTTCAGAAACAAAAAAGAAATAATCTAACAGCATTTAATGGGTGTGTGTCTAGTAGTATGCTTAACTGCTCTACGTTCAACAAAAATATCAGTCTCTCGCAATGTAGCAGCAGTGGCAGTTATCAGTCAGAAAATGACACAGGTCAAATGACACAAAATAAAATGTATCTGAGATGCTCTAAGAATCTGAAATTCTGCCCCTACCAGGTGAGGCCATGTGTGCCTGAGTCACAACGGAAGGTGGTGAAGAAGTGTGGCCTCCTAAAACTTTTAGAAATGTCTCACTGAGACACTGGCAAATTCATTACCATTTTGGTAGTAATGGAAGAAGATTCTGTTGGGGCCAGAGGCACTGCCTTCTCATTGTTTTCATCTAGAAAATAAAGTAACGAGATATTTGATCACACAATTTGTTATAATACTTCAAGAAAAAAAAACAGAAAGAAATCCCAGCAGATTCATGACATCTCAGGAATGTAACTCTTAAATTAGGTTCTAACTGATGTAAGCACATTGGAAATATGTTTGTTAAGATTGTCATCCTATAACTCCCTTGATAAACATTTTCCCAAAAATGACTTCTTGAGGCATGGAAAAAGAGACTGAATCAAGAAGCAAGGAGAGTACCTGCAACTTATAATATCTAAGAAATCAGGCTAAAGGTCGTTTTCCATGTGCCTAAACAGAATGAAAATCTAAAATATTGGCATAAAAGTAAATGTAAACAGGCATGGTTGATATTACCGAAAGTCACAAGAAGTAACTGCTGTCAATAATGGTTTCAGGCAGGACTTAGTTAGATGTCCAGGCGCTGTTCTACAGAATTAGGAGGATAATCTCCAGAGCTTCCTACATTATATATGAACAGTAAATAATATATGGAGTCATTTCAAGCAGATTGGGGAATATTATTATTATTAGTATTAGTATTAGTATGTATGCCAGACCGTTAAGTGGTTGTATGAGAGTAATACTCTCCAAATATTTTACTGCCATTTTATTTTTTGTTTTTATCTTAATTCAACATCATTGTTTTAATGGTTTTAGATACTTGATTATAACTATGTACATTGCCCAGACTGGCAGCTGTACAAATGTGATTGAACAAATAAAGAAATTAAGCTCATATTGAAACCATCACCACCTAAGTGCCCTGGTCGTTTTCATGGAAGAGTGTTGCAACAATGGCTATATTTTTCTAAAATGTACTTCAGAACCCTTGCTAAGGCAGAAGCAGATTTCAACAAATTCTCTAAGTACATACCACAAAAACGGGATATCTTTGTTTGAGTGTGGCCTGGGCAGAAGAGGCTAATAGAGGAACAGAAAAAGAAATAAACGTATAGAAGCAAATATTTTCATTTTTATAAAGATTTAGCAAAGATGAATGAGTAGTCAGCATTTTTTCTAAATAAATAAATATGCAGATGACAATCAGTGTTCATACCAGAAAATAACACATTCCTAGCCTATCAGTTGAGGATGCCTTCAGTGTATCCTTTCTACAATGATACTAGGCTCAAGGGGGAACTTTCAAGACCTTGTTCTCATTGCAGACAGGAAAAACTGATTGTCAGTTATGCCAAAACAAAAGCAGTGGCTTTTTCGTATTGTAATTACTGCTGGAAGATAAACGGTGAAGGTATAAAGAGAAGTTAAGCCCTTTAAAAACTTGGAATCATACCTCTATCATTTTTACTGCGAAAGGAACAAATTAAAGCTGTTAACACTACAAACATAGGATTATTTATTTTATTTCTAAATACAAAGATTTATGACCCTTAGAAATGATATCATGTACATTTATAAGAGGAATTCTGGTTCCCCAGTGCCTCTCAAACTCCATTTGTGAATGAAATTGAAATTTATTTCTATGGAAATTTCAGTGGTGGATTGCTAGTCCTTCTGAGCCAGGAAAAAAAATTCATCATCCTAAGTAAAGACAGAGAATTAGATCTTAAATATCCCACTTGGAACAGAGAATACTTTGCTGAAGTTACCCCAAATCAATGTATATTTAATGCTCATCTCCATTCTCCATTGTTATAATGAAGGTCTGACCAGAACTCTTTTTATCCTAGCTTTATTAATATATGTGTGAATTACCAGGAAACCTCTCTTTAGGCACATTTGATGCCTTCCCACTAATCATGCTTATTGAGGCAAGATATAATAAATCTCCAGTTCAAAAGAACCCAAGCCATGTGCATTACACAGTACTCCCCATTTCACTGGGCTGATTTAATAATGCTTTTGAGATATAACCATCCTTGTAAGTCAGATGAGGAGAATATACTTTTCTACCAGCTGATTTATTCCCTGGAAATCTGCAGATGGATGGTTAAATTCTGTTCTACTGATATTGCTGAATGTGCTGCTTTGGAAGGAGCTACACATTGATGATTTACAGACTGGATCATTCAATGTAGTACATTGTTTGAGCAGTTTTGTATTTCTTTATCTTTCACCATGCATATCTATTCATTATGTTTCCATAAGTCTGTTCAATCTTTTGAATTGGTCTTTGAGTAGAAATAAAATTTAGTTACCTCTCAATTATTTCCATTAGATAAATGCAATTCTACTTATCAAGTATTTCCTTTTTTCTATGAGTCACTATGCGCCCGTCTCGAGTCCTTGGGAGTAGACATCTATTGTGGAAGCCCACCCCCATTAACTGTACAGGAATTTAATAACCAATCCCATCTTATACCGGGCTACCTTAGAAGTTCTCACACTCTGAATTCATTTTTCTGTAGGGAGTAAAGTGAGTCAATGCTCACTTTGGCAGTTACAAAAAGTCAGCTTCATCCTAGCCCTCCGGAGCTGCATGCATCTCCCTGTCCCACCACTGCTTGGCCCCGCCCCTTGGCCCTCGTATTTCTTTTTTTGACTCCAGCCCGAAGCAGCAGGAAGCGAAGGCTGCCTTACGCACAAATGTGGTGCAAAGGCAGGTACAGGGAGCTTTGTTCCTGCACTCTCCTCCCCCGAGCCGAGAGCGTGCGCACATGTGAGGAGACACTCCTCAAGCGAGCGCCAAAGCACAGCAAAGGCATGTGCGGGATGAGCGGCCGCTCACTTAGGAGGGTCTTAACAGGATGCAGCTTCTCTTCTGCACTAATGATCTGGCCATCGCCGGATCTCCTCCTCCCACTCTTGTGATGCCCTGGCACTCACTTGGGGAGCGTCTCCTCGTGCTCCCGGCTCAGCCACGGCCTACCAGGGCATCAGGAGAGTGTGGGGTAGGAAGACGATCGCCCGAAGGGAGGGGGGAGACACACACACACATACAGAGAGAGGGGGAGAGAGAGAGAGACATAGAGACACATAGAGTGATACATAGAGAGGGGTGAGAGAGGGGAAGAGAGGGAGTGGGAGAGAGAGATACAGAGGGAGAGAGACACTGGGGGGAGAGAGGGGGAAATAGGGAGAGGGGGAGACAGAATGGTTTTGTGGATGGGTAGGCATAGCTGGGGGGGTCTGGGTGGGAATAACATCAAGTTGGCCACGCCCACCCAGGTTTTGTGGCTCCGGTGTTTTTCTCTGGAAAATGGGTCCAAGTGGCTCTTTGAGTGTTTAAGGTTGCCGACCCCTGTCCTAGCCTAAAGAATATATATTCAGAACTAACATAGATTTCAAAGTATTTCAGAAGGCATCTTGATAATGCAGTAGTCTCTATCTTTTCCTGATAGAATCCTAGCAATCCTAAACTTAAGGGAAAACGTGGATGATATAGCAATATTTTCCCCCTCAACTCTGGTTATTGAGTGCTTATTTTTCTATAGCCTACAGACCTCTAGTCATTTCTGTATTTCTAAGCATTCTAGGTAATAAAATGTCTTGATTTTGCCATCTTGTTGCTGAATTCAATAGCTAGAACAAATAGCTTTTCTAAAAATGGAAGATTATAGTGGGTCGGCTTCTGATTTTACAGAGAACAATTTTTTTACTGGTTTTCAAGGCTAAGATATTCTGAGACATTTAGGTGCATGGGTAATATACACCCATTAGATAAAGCCTTTTTTGCTTTCTTTTTTTAACCATTCAGATAATTTCAAAACATAAATAAGTTATACAGGATTTTCAGAAAAGTATCTTAAAATAGGTTTTAGAAAACACCTGATTATATACCGGTAGAGGCCTTGATCTTCATCTGTTTCTATTGAAGCATCACCTCTCAAGGCACAAAAATAATGGTAACTTTTGCGGCAGCTTTTGACCTCGCAGCCAATGGTTGCCCCCTTCTTGCGACAGATATTGCACTGCTGTATGGAAACAAATCAAAACCATTTTTTAAACTGCAGTTTATAAAACTAGGAAGTGTCATTAGACCCATTTATTTCTCCATCACCCTCACATGCTGGCTTCTGTCCTATGATCCTGTTTAAACTAAACCATTTAGAGTAAAGTGTAATCTCTGCTTTGTAGTAAGAATATGAAACCACATGGGAGTTACTCAGTGGATTCAATTTTTTTAACAACCGGTTCTGTGGGTGTGGCTTATTTGGGGTGTGGCTTGGTGGTCATGTGACTGGGTGGGTGTGGCTTGGTGGTCATGTGACTGGGTAGGCGTGGCTAGCTTATCATGTAACCCGGTGGCTATGTGCATAGGGTCTGCTCAGAGGGCTGAAAAATGTCATTTCTGACTGGTCCTCCTACTTTTGACCAGTCCTCACACTTATGGCCATCCTCACATTGATGCCCGTTGCAGCATTCTTAACAACCATGTCACTCATTTCACAACTGCTTCTCTTCACCATGGTGACAAGATAGGGCGCAAAATGTAAAATGTGAGGACTGTTGTAAGTGCGAGGACCATTCGAAAGTACGAGGACCGATCAAAAATAACTTTTTCAGCCCTCTGAGTAGTCCTATGCACATAGGGACTACCCAGAGGGCTGAAAAAAGTGATTTCTGACAGGTCATCATTTATGCCCATTGCAGCATTCTTAACAACTGTGTCACTCATTTCACAACTGCGGTGTTTCATGTGACTGGTTGGGTGTGGCCAGGTGGTCATGTGGCATCGCTTCTTTGCCCTAATGACAGTTTGCTGCAATGGTCGTAAGTGTGAAAAACGGTCATAAGTCACTTTTTTCAGTGCCATGTAACAGTTGTAAGTCAAGGATTACCTGTACAAAAGTACAAAAAGCTTCTGCTTGCAAAAAGCTGCCCTAAATACCAATCATTAGATTAGAAATACCTGCAAACTGGAGTTACAAATCAGGCAGGGTAGCAGAGCACCTTGAGGAACTAAAATAGTTAAAATGCAATGATAACTATCAGCAGCCAACTCTTGTTCATAAAGTGAAACCCTTTAACAGAGAGGTCATTTAAGATCTCCAGAATGAAGCAGAGGAGGAAACACAGTAGCTGTTGCTTGTTAAACCAATTATCAGAACAAATAGACACAGGAACTAGTCAGATTTCCGAAGCTGCTTTTTTTCAGGAACAGAGATTAACATTTTTCTTTCCAAACAAAGCTGAACAGGGAAAATTATCTCATCACTAAACACAGGATTAAACATCACCAAGCACAGAATTAAACATCACCAAAAACCAGTTTTAGACCAAAAGTCAGAAAGGGTATGTAAACTCATGTTTGAATGTCAATCTTTCTAGCTAGCCAATAAGACTTGCTGAATGTCATTCATCTTGGTTCCTTGTCATTAAAAGCTTCTGCTTCATTATTTAATTATTTCTTCAAAGTGCTGATCATTGCACCCTGGCTGGAAGAACTCCAACATGGGAGTATTTCCTCCCAACAGCGTGTAAAAAACTTAAAACAACCCTTCCCCTTTAAGAAAGTCAAGCAAAAAAAAAACTTCTGAGAAGCTCCGGAACTGGAAGCAACAGCAAGTATAGGCATACTGCCAAGAATGTAATAAGGGTTAACGGAGAGGCAGTTTCTGTAAGCAGAGCAATAAAGATTAGGCTAGGAAACAACACCAGAAAGCTGTAATTCCTTACAGCATTAACCCTGTAAAGTTAAAAAAGAACAAAAGGAGATTTCTTCTAACAACCAGTTCTTCGAATTGCTTAACTACTTAACAACTGGTTCTATTGAACCGGTGCGAACTGGTAGAATCCCACCACTGGAGTTACTGTATTTTTCAGAGTATAAGACGCACCGAAGTATAAGACACAGCTTAGTATTTGGGGAGGAAAATAGGTGGGAAAATCTGTCTACCAGGTATTCATCTGACTAGCATCCTTAGTCTGGTCAGCTTCAGCACATTAGTCTGCTAATTTTGAGCACGCGGGCATGCTTTTTATCCCCTGCTTGGAGATAAAAACAGTTTCTAAAGCACAACTGATCTTTGGAGAGAGAAGCAATGAGAAAAGCAGGTAAAGCACAGAGATCGCTTCACTAGGGCTGAAAAAAAGCTTCTAAAGCACAACTGAGAGTCGGAGGGAGCAGGCAAAGCAAGGAGATAGCTTTACTTGCTAGCGCCTCCTTAGGGCTGAAAAAAAGATTTGAAAAAGCTACATTCAGAGTATAAGACACACCCAAATTTTCAGCCTCTTTTAGGGGGGGGGGGGAAATTGCATCTTATACTCCAAAAAATATGGTATTTTCTTTAATTACTACTCATAATGACAGCCTATGTAAATGGGGCTCCCTAAAGATTTGTGATTTCTAGTTCAGTTAAATAACACTGCTCCTCTGCAGGGAGGTGTTAACTGATGAGATTGTATTATTTTTATTCACTTTTCTCTGTCAGTTCCTCTCCCACAAAAAACCTTTTTACTCTCCCTATGTTTTAAAATGGGGGAGAAAACAGCAGTAGGATCAAAAGTCTTTTTATCAATGAGACAGGGGGACAACTACACTATTGGTTCATATTGTAATCTTTAAGCATCCAAAGTGGACATTCCAAATGCTTAATGTGAAAATAAATTATTTTAAGTAATTCAGATATATAATTTTAAAACATGAAAAATGACTTACCAGCCGCTTTCCTCTCTTTATTTCACTCTTTACTGAAGCCACATCAAACCTTTTATCAAGATCCTCAGGGTCCTCTTCTTCCAATTCCACAAATCCTGAAGAAAATAACTAGAAATGAAATTAAAAAGATTTAAAACAAGAGGACATGACAAAATAAAATATTAAAAATAGCAGCTAGAATTGGCTGGGGATCAGTGTTACCTCATAAATTTACAATTGACAATGAATCAGGGGGATTAGAGAAAAGGGGCTTTGAAGAAGAGACGATCTAAGGAGGAGGTATTCCCAAGAAAAACTGTTCAAACTCCTAAATTTTGATATCTAATTATATTAAGTTTACCACTTTGCTTGAAAATAATTCAGAAGAGGTTTTGTGAAAATATCCTCTCCAAATTCCCCATCTCTGAATCCAACTGCAGTATGGGTTGAATATAATTTTTCTTTTCTGGTCCTATTCTCCCACTTCTACTTCTGCCAATGTGAGGATTGCGATTCAAGTTCTCCAGTCCTTCCATAGGAAGATGACCGCCTTTTTTAATTAAAAAAAGCAGAATATAAAATATAACCATTATCCAAGTTTAGGATAAATACACAGTATTATGGAGTCTAACTTTTTTCCATGTGGTTCTTTTTTCTTCACAGTATATTTAGAAAACCTTGATATAAAGAGCAACCAATATAGCATCTTCATACCTCTCAAATTTCTAGCCTGGACGCCCAAAAATTTCAAAACCCTTTTTGAGCCCCTCTTGATTCATCTGAGTACAAAGTTGTCCACTGCATGTTCCTTACCTCTCCCTGGGACTCTAGTCACAGTTCACTTTTTTCAACAGGGAGAGAAAAATCAGCTTCTCAGGTAGCCCCTTTTCCCAATGGAAAAGGAAAAAAAGAAACAAAGCCAGCACACTAGAAGCTATAGATTCAGGGTAAGCGGGATGCCTTGAAATCCAGCTCTCTGGGCCTTGATCAAGGTGAAAAGTAAGGGGAAAGGGCTCTCTTCCTCTCATCTACCTATCTACCTATCTATCATCCATCTATCTATCTATCTATCTATCTATCTATCTATCTATCTATCTATCTATCTA
>WNWU01000072.1:2081258-2092438 GCA_012654045.1 Ptyas mucosa
CTATCTATCTATCTATCTATCTATCTATCTATCTATCTATCTATCTAAAGGGATGTATGTATGTACGTATTTTTGTTTGTTCAAGCATAACTCTGGAATGCCTCAAACAATTTTGACCAAACTTGGTACACAAGTTACTTACCCTCCAGAGACAAGCACTGTGGGACTAAAAAACCTCTCTCTCTCTCTCTCTCTTTCTCTCTCTCTCTCTCTCTCTCTGTGTGTGTGTGTGTGTGTGTGTGTGTGTGTGTGTGTGTTCCAGCATAACTCTGGAAAGCCTGGGCCTTTAAGTCATAAGTCATAAGTTTATGTTGTCAAGCATATATAAGATAACAGGTAAAAGTATAAACATAATTTGAATACATGAAAAGCATAAGTAAAAAGGAATATTAGAACAGGGGCAGTAGCCATGGTGGTGCGCTTATGCACACCCGTTACAGACCTCTTAGAAATGGGGTGAGGTCAACAGTAGACAGTCTAAGGTTAAAGTTTTGGGGGTTTGGGGAAGAAACTACAGAGTCAGCTAGTGCATTCCAGGTATTGACCATTCTGTTGCGGAAGTCGTATTTTCTGCAATCGAGTTTGGAACAGTTTGTAATTATTATTTGCTCATGTATTGTTGAAGTGTCCTAGAGACATTTGTTTGTGATGTCATGGGAGGGGAAAGGAAGCCTGATTATGCCAGTACAGAGGCCTTTGATTGACGGTTCTCCCTCACACAGTGGGCCTTTAAAGCCTATGAAGCAAAGGGAGCCTGATTAGGACTTTGATTGAGCGCGCCACGGCCTAACCGGATCATCTACCCCCACCTCACAGCTTCGGCCCGTTTTCCCAGGATCGTCCTTCGCCCCAACTCATCGCACGAAGGACAGGACCACAACAACTGAGGTGAAACAGGTATGGAGGCTACAGAGGAGACCCAGCCGATTTCAGCAGGGGTGGAGGAGGTGCAGCTTGGCCCAGTTTAGGGATTTATGTTCCAGTCCCAGACCCAGTTTGAGGAAATGGTAAAATGGATGGTGGCACAGGTAGGGGGTGGGAGGGGGAAGGGAGAGGGCAGGGATGATGGGCATGGGAGCAGGGGGAAGAAAGGCCCCTCTCAATGGCTCCCTGTCAGACAAACACTTTGACATCTATAAATGCTGGGTTATCAGCTAATTGTCTATAAATAAAAGGATGCGTATGCACAAGGCACCAGGCTAGAAACTGGGAGCTCGTGAGTTCTTAGTCCTATCTTGGCCATGAAAGCCAGCTGGATGACTTTGAGCCAGTCACTCTCTCTCGGCTCAACACACCTAACAGGGTTGTTGTTGTGGGGACAATAGGAGGAATATTAGATATGTTAGACACAGTTATTTACAGAAATATTAAAGGCAGGATATTAATTACTTACAGTGCCATCAAAGTCTGCAAAATGTGGATTACATGAACATAAAAAAAGGCATAAGGAAAGGGAGAGAGAAATAGAGGAATGGATTCATGATTTATTATAGCAATTGCCTGGAATGGTCATTTATGCTCCTAAACAATTTCTGCTGCATTTTAATATACCACAATAAAAATGTTATTTTTATAAAATTGTCAGCATTGTAGTACTTCTGACCTTCCAAAATAATTAGTCCTGTTATGGTCTTCTTGTACTCCAGTATAGTACATATGGCATAAAAGAAATAGGTGTATCAATTATGAATTGCCTCACAAAAGTGCTTCAGACCTTTTTTCATTTTCTAATCAGTTATGGACACAGTTTGAATGTCACTAGCAAACCTCACCAAACAGTTCTGATGAACTGCAAGATTCCATTCTTCAGCAATGTACATAATCGCACACGGTTCATTATCTGGACAAAATGCACACTTTCTTCTTATCATCTCTGCCATTACTGAAGTCACCTTAGAAAAATATTTGAGAGATTAAAACACTATTAACCCATCACCTCACGGCTCGAAACAGTAGATTTTTTAAAATGCACTACTACATTTCACAAGCTAGTATCTTCTAACACTACTTATACTTTGCTTTGAATGTCTTCACATGGGGCTCAAAAATATTTAATTAGAAAAATATTTAAATCTGTCTGTAAACTCCAACCGGGCCCTCTAAAAAAGTTTATGAAGATATTCTTTAAGAAGAGCAAAGAATCTCTATGTGCAGTTTCGTAAGATGAGAGACCATTACTTGGTTATAGAAAAAAAAAACATTTTTTCCTTGCACGTTCTAGATGCGCTTTCTAGGATCTTCAGTTATAAAATGCTAGAAAGCATTTAGGTCTAATACTTAAGAAGGTTGCTCTCAGTTCTGTTTGTGAAACGGATACTGTACATGAGTTAACACAAAAATAAAAACGAGAAGAAAGCTAGAAATTAAAATGACTAATCTGCTACACAGGATGAATTCAACTTTGAATTCACACACACACAAAATTTCACAACGGTAATAATACTAATATTAGAAATAAAGAACATCAGTATCTGTTATCCAAATGCAGAGTTGTCTCAAGGGAACTTTGGATGTCATATAATACCCAACTTACCATATCCTCAGTATAGCCAGCCAATCCTGTTTTAAATTTGGCAATACAAAACTGGTGGGAAACAAGGTCCAATTCCAAACTGCTTCCAGCCAATTTAGACAAGCTTTTAAGGGAACACCTGGGCACCTATTGCAATGCAGTTTTCATTCTGTATATTTCTACTTTATCCTCCTAAATGCACAGTTTTTGCAATAATTAGACAGCTAGCTTGAGATCCCTCCAAATGGACTTGTAGGAATTGGAAAATCTATAGGATCAGTGGGAGCTATGAAAACATGTAAATAGATAAATATATACAAAGTATTTATCCTTTGTTGGTCTTTACACATTGCTCGGGACATTTCCTAAAGCCAAATTATTGATTTCTTTTTATTATTCAATTCTGACTCCCCCAAGCCTATTAATCTTTGATACACTTCTTTTTTAAATTTAGAAAACGTCCTTGAGTTTGGACCCACATAAACATCTGGTGGCTGGATAAAACAGATCTTGCAAAATAAGGAATACTTAGAAAACATTTTAAATTTTCTAAATATAAATACATTTCCAAAAGAGGACAGGGCATGACTTTAAGTCTATTTCAGATATGGTACGTATCTATGTCCTTTCTGAAAGTTTGATAACATATAGTACATGTTTCAAAAACATGTCGGTGCAAATTCAAGATACATTGCTATTCAAAGACATCATCTAATGTCTTAGAATTAATGCCCTTGGAAAAATATGGAATCCATTCATTTATACTCTACCTTTTACCTGTTTTGTCATGTGTGTGTGTGTGTGTGTGTAAATCTAATGTGGTTTACTCAGGAAATGATGAAAGTTATGAGTATTATTGTGGACAAATCTGTAGTCTGAAGTATAGTTTGGAAACGATAGACATTTTGTTTTGTTATCTCTATTGACAGTTTTAACAAGACCTGCCAAGACTTTGGACTAACAATCAGCCTGAAAAAACACAAGGACGTGGATTCACCTCCCTGTATTACAATCTCTGCAGAAGAACTGGAGGTCATCCATGACTTTGTGTACCTCAGCTCAACTATCTCTGACACTCTCTCTTTAGAGTGAGTGAGCTGAATAAACATATTGGTAAAGCGGCCACCACATTTTCCAGACTTAGAAAGAGAGTATTGCTTAATAAGAAGCTGACGGAACATACAAAGATCCAGGTCTAGAGAACCTGCGACCTGAGCACACTCTTGTACTGCAGCGAGTCTTGGACCCTCTACGAATGGCAGGAGAGAAAGCTGAACACCTTTCATGTGCGCCGTCTCCGACGAATTCTTGGCATCACCTGGCAGGACAAAGTTCCAAATAGCGCAGTCTTGGAACGTGCTGGAATTTCTAGCATGTATACACTATTGAAACAGCGACGTCTACGCTGGCTGGGGCATGTCGTGAGAATGGCTGATGGTCGGATTCCGAAAGATCTCCTGTATGGAGAATTAGTGCAGGGAAAGCGCCTCAGAGGGAGACCACAGTTGCAATATAAGGATATCTGCAAGAGGGACCTAAAGGCCCTGGGAATGGACATTAACAACTGGGAAACCTTGGCCTCCGATCGTTCAGTTTGGAGGCTAAAGATGCAGCATGGCCTTCTCCAATTCGAAGAGACACTTGTTTGGCAGGCTGAGGCAAAGAGGCAGTCCCAGAACCAGTGAAATCTGGGGGCTCGGCAGGGGACAGAATGTATCTGCCCTCAGTGTGGAAGGGATTGCCACTCTCGAATTGGCCGTTTTAGTCACATTAGATGCTGTTTTAGGACCTCTTTCCAAAGCATGATACCATAGTCTCTTGAGACTAAAGCATGCCAATGATCTCTATTGAGCAAATCCATAGTTTGGTTTAAGGTCATTGTTGATCGGTTTAAGTTACAGTGTATATTCGAATATAAGCCGAGTTTTTCAGCACGTTTTTCATGCTGAAAAAAGCCCCCCTCGGCTTATAATGGAGTCACGAAAAAAATGCCTTTTTTCCTGCAATCGCTTTGGCTCCCGGGGTTGCAGACAGGCTTGCTAAAGCCAAAATGGAGTGGGGGGAGGTGGGGGTGCGGCGCCCCTCCCCCACGCCCTTTTTTGGCTCCCAGGTGGTGCAGAGCACAGCCCTCGCCATCCGGAATGAATGGTGCTGTTGTGGCAGAGGGGAGGGGGCGGGAGAAGCGGGAAGAAGCGGCGTTTGTGATGGCTGGAAGCTGTGGGAGTGAAGCACTACTTTCATTTGCACGGCAACAGCATTCCGCCTCGGTATATTTGTGCCAGCCAGTGGCGCAAGGCAGCCCTCCTCTCCTGCCGCTTGCGACTCGGAGTGGTAAATGGTGACTGGTCCGGGGAGCAGCTGGATTTTGCTCTCCATTGCGGATGCCAACTTCCGCAAAGCAAAATCCAGCTTCTTCTCTCTGCTATAAGTGCGGTATCAGGATTCCGCCTTGGTATATTTGCAGCACAAGGCAGCCCTCATCTCCTGACACTTGGGACTCGGACCGATAAATGGTGACTGGTCTGGGGAGCAGCTGGATTTTGCTCTCCATTGCGAATGCCAGATTGGCCCCCTGCAAGCTCTCATCTTTTGAGAAGCACTCCCTGAAGTGGTGCGGGAAACTTTGGTCGGGCTCCTCGAGAGACAAGAGCTTGCAGGGGGCCGATCTGGCATCCGCAATGGAGAGCAAAATCCGGCTGCTCCCCGAACCAGATGCTGTTTACAGCTCCGAGTCCCAAGCAGCAGGAAATGAGGGCTGCCTTGCACTGCAAATATACCAAGGCGGAATCCTGATGCCAAGAGAGAGAAAGAGTGGAGAGAGAAAGAGAGAATGAGAGAGAGGGGGGGAGAGAGAAAGAGAAAATGAGAGAGAGAGAAAGAAAAAGAAAAAGAAAAAGGAGAGAGAGAGAGAGAGAGAGAATGCAGGTATCTCTTAACAGAGGCTTGAACTTGCCTGAAATTAGATCAAGCCAGTGACTGGGTGGGCGTGGCTAGCCGGTCATGTGATATATGTGTATAGGGACTACTCAGAGGGCTGAAAAAAGTCATTTCTGACAGGTCCTCACACTTTTGACTGGTCCTCACACTTATGACCATCCTCACATTTATGCCCGTGTAGCATTCTTAACAACCATGTCACTCATTTCACAACTGCTTCTCTTCACCATGGTGACAAGATAGGGCAAAAACGTAAAATGTGAGGACAGTCGTAAGTTCGAGGACTGGTCACAAGTGCGAGGACCAGTCAAAAATAACTTTTTCAGCCCTCTGAGTAGTCCATATGCACAAAAGGACTACCCAGAGGGCTGAAAAAAGTGATTTCTGACAGGTCCTCACACTTCTGACCGATCTTCGCACTTATGACTGGTCATCATTTATGCCCATTGTAGCATTCTTAACAACTGTGTCACTCATTTCACAACTGCTTCTCTTCACCATGGTGACAAGATTTTTGTTTTTGTTGATCCTCTTTTCCACTTACAGAGCTAGTTTACTGTTTTTCTTTGAAATCAATATTCAAAAACATTTAACCTACTGATGCCTCAATTAATGTAATTTTATTGGTATCTATTTTTATTTTGAAATTTACCAGTAGCCACTGCATTTCCCACCCCTGGCTTATACTCGAGTCAATAAGTTTTCCCAGTTTTTGTGGTAAAATTGGGTGCCTCGGCTTATATTCGGGTCGACTTATACTCGAGTATATAGACAATTATTTCTGTTTTATTATGTAAACATTTATATTTGCTTTCTTTAAAAAAAAAGCAGCTATTTATAGTGGCCCTTTGTATTACATAATTCTCCCAAATAAAACAAACATATTAAACTTAGCTTGCCATGGTTTGCATGCAGAGTATTTCATGATTGCACAAAAGTTATGTTGATTAAAAAACATAAGGAAATTTGAAAAATATTCCTATATCACTTGTATTGCTCCAGTGATAATCTTCCTTCACTATTTATCAGGGTAGATAAAAATTGATTTTTTTAAAAAAACAAAACAAAAAAATCAGTTTTTCTAAATTTAAATCAGATTTTTTTAAAAAAATTTATCAAATGTATTTTAATAAAATGCTTTTGGAGTAAAATCTATCTAAAGATAGTCTTCTATTTAAGATACATTAATAATTTAGTTAATTCAACAGGAAATGGAGCTTAGTTATGTAGCATGAGGCTGTATATTCAGCAATATTTACATTTTTGGTAAACTCATTCAATGAATCCAAGCTCTGCAAGCTGAGATAACATGCACTCATTGATGCATTCACACAATTTCACAGTAACCATGAGATAAATCATAACATAAAGTTCAACAATATTCCTTTATTCCATTATTTTGCAAATCTATGTACTGTATGATTGTTTGAAGAGAAATGTATCTGTACCACCAGGCTCTAAGTGTGAGGAGGAAGGGCAAGAAGTAAAAATGAAAGTGAAACCATCTAAGCAGCTTCTAAATATAATATTAAAGAGCACCTGTCATTTCAGATCCATCATGGCAGTGCCTGTTAGTGGACATCCACTCACCTGCTGCTTGCCACGTCCCTCATCTTGTTGTGTCACTGCCGCATCACCCGCCATCCCATTAAAGTGAATGGGACGGTCGGTGAATCAACAGTGGGTCAGTGAAGGAGCTGCTGCGGGACAGAGATGACAGTTGATCTTTAAAAATTATGATTTAAATTGAGTAAATTTAAATCAAGCCTTTTTACTAGTGATTTAAATCATGATTTAAATGTGCCACAAATGTGTTCATTTGGGAATACAGACAGGGGAGGGTGCAGGTCAGTAAGGGCATGCTAAAGGGATCTTCAAGCTAATTTGAATGCTTTCAGATCCCAGGCCCGATGAAATAATCCCCAGAATACCGAAGAAACTGGCTGAAGAACTGTCAGGACTTCTTTGAGGAACTGCAAAATTGGAGAGATGCCGGAGAAGAGCAAATGTGCTCTCCCCCCCTTCCCACTCTTCAAGAAAGGACAAAAAGAGCCCGGAATTATTACCTGGGGAGCCAATACCTGGAGAAATGTCAGAGGAGATGTACTAAAGCAGGATATCTGTAACCAACTTGAAAACAATGCCTGGTCTGGAAATAGTTAGAAAGGTTCTTCACGTGAAGCAAATCTCATCTCGACAGTGTCAAGTCTTGAAGGGAGGAAGGGCACGCTGCGAATACAAGTTACGCGCGAAGGTGGAAGCGGCTGGGAAGGAGGAAAAGCTAAGGCCGAATACCTTCTGCTCGGGACGTTTTGCCCGGGTGAGCCTCATCGGGAGGAGCTAAGCAGCCGGGGACGCTGCCAGCCCACCGACGAGGGCGGCAGCGGCTGAACAAAGCCAGGAGCGGAATGGTTAAACGGACCTTCTCAAAGCACAAAGCCGGGAGCGGGAGATTTAAACCTTTTCTCAGCGCCAGGGAAGGAAGCAAATGCTCCGCGAAGGGACGCCCAGACTGCCGCCTTCATTCCCCGGCCCTTACCGTTAGCTGAGGGACCCGAAGCAAGAGAAGCGGCGACCAGGCAGGTGCCCGGGAGAGAGCAGCTCTTGGGGAGGCCTCTCCGCTTGCACGGCGACCCCGGCAGGAGGGTCCGCACCCTCGCTCCGGAGAAGAGCTGCTTCCGAGGGGAAACGCTCCCAGCTGCAGGCCCTGCCTTCTTTCGCTTCTATGTGACAGGCCTTAGAGCGCCTGGGAGAGAACGTGGGCTGGAGCAACACTGAGCCTTCCAGGAAGCGGCCGGTGCTTTGGTGGAGCCCAGAGGCTTTCCGGCAGCTATGTGTCAGCGGAAGCTTTCGTTGCAATTTGAAGAAGCCGCGGATCAGAGCAAGCCCGTTCAGGAGAGCGAGGGGCGCCGCTCACTTTTAATATCCTCGGGCACGGGCGGCAGCAGCGGTAAAATGCGGGGCAAGGCAAAAGATGGTCGTGGAAGAAGAGCGATGCATGGCTAGATTTCAAAAGTCTGCTGGCGGAGTGAGAACAGCTGGCACCGAAGCGGGTGGTGGTGGTGGGGAAAGCAGTGCGCTGTGTGCAAGAGACAAGACGGCCACGGTGAACAGCAAAAGGCCGGCAAGTTAACCGGTGCTGCGGAAGCTCTCCGGAGAAGCAGACCAGGAGCGATTGCCCACAAGCGCCCCAAGGGCCGTTCCCTGCGGGGGTGGGGGGTAGCAAAAAAATAAAATTTAGGATTGGAAGGGACCTTGAAGATCTGTTGCTAATTTTAGTCACATAATCCCCATTTTGTCGAAAAATCTTCATTTTGCTCACTTCTGTTCTTAAATGTTTTCCCTTTGGGCCGCTTCTCCTTGCCCTAAAATTCCAGAAGGCTAGTGATACAGCCTTATCAAAAAAAACGTGCTATCCTGAACCAGGACAGCAGTGGAAACAACGCTGGCCCCTCTTCCTGTTGCAAATAAATTAGTTAGAATCTGCTAACTCTCCTTGGGTTGTTATAGTTAAGTTAGCTAGGAAGTTTTGCACAGAAGGAGAGGGGCTGTGTCTGGCCCCATATATTTTTATTGGGATGCTAGCATTCTAGTGGAAGGGAGACGGGTGGAATCCAGCAGGTTCTGACAGGTTCTGGAGAGCCAGTATCTGAAATTTTGAGTAGTTCAGAGAACTGGCAAATACCATCTCTGGCTGGCCCCAGAGTGGGGTGGGAGTGGAGATTTTCCAGTATCCTTCTGCCACGCCTACCAAGTCATACCACGCCCACCAAGTCATGCCCACAGAACCGGTAGTAAAAAAATTTGGATTTCACCACTGGAGGGGGGAGGATTGGAGGGATTTCTATATGACGTTTCTGTTTCTGATTCCTGCATTGGTGTGCTGTGAGTTTCTGTTTCCTGCATTGCTATACTGTGAGTTTCTGTTTCTTGCATTTCTATACTGTGAGTTTCTGTTTCCTGCATTGCTGTACTGTGGGAGGGGTTTTGTTTGCACTGCTTTAAATTGCTGTTTTTTAAGTGGGAAGATTTAGTTTCTGCCTAGACCTCTTGGTATCACAAACCTTTCAAGAAAAGTTCCTTTTGGAACAACTTCCGTTTCAAGAATCCTGCAAAGATTTGGAGAGGCAAGACCTTACAGGCTGTAATGTTAAGTACCAGATAATTTATCTCTAGTACAAAAGCACTCAGTGTACATGTAAAGCAAATAATAACAATAACAACAACAACAACAGCAATAATTGAAGGGAAACAGTAATAAGGGTATGTAAGGTCCCAAAATACACTTGAGTCACCAGAATGCCAAAGAGAGAGACTCAAGACGAGGCTTGCAAAAAAAGATTTTATTTATGGCCAAAAACAAAATACTGGGTGGAACTATATCCAGAACATACAGATACAATGCATGCGAGGAGATAGCCACCCCTTGGGAAAGGTATGGCGTCCTTTTATACCCTCAGAGACGTCAGCTTAGTACCCAATTCTGGCCTCCCAGTTTAGGCCTGTGCATTCCTTGTTGTCCTGCAAAGGAATAGAAGCCTCCCAATTAGCTTCTCTGTTCCTCTCCATGCATGGAGAGATGATATCCTTTGGTAAGCAGTGCTTTCAGCCAGCATCTGGAAACAAGAGGGAGCCAAAATCCAAGAGAGCAGAGAGGCAAAGTGATAAACAGTATGGGTGCTTTAGACAGGTCAGGGAGGTCCTGCATGTGTGTTAGTGTCTCTCCCTCAAGGGCTGAAAATCATGCATGGATTTCAGAAGGGAGGATTTTCAGTTCCTAAGCGGAACCTCCCAGGGTCTTCCCCCAACACCGAGGCACCCTGCACTCCTTACCTGGGAGTCTGTCCACTTAATGACTGCAACCATAAGTGTCAGGATTGCAACTGTTGAGTGAGGCAGTCATGTGATATCTCACATGAGCTTCACTCAATGACCAAGATTCCAGGCTCAATTGTAGTTGTAAATTGAAGGCTATATCTCCATGTAGGGAGACACATGGAAATTACTGACAGTTAAGGTTCATTGGTGAGATGGACCTTTTTATTTAATTATTTATTTCCCATCTTTTATTATTTTTACACATTATTTAAGGCAGCAAATACAGATGACAAAGCATTAGACTATTTTCTATCTTAATAGCAAATGAGGGGTTATGTCCTGACTTGATTAGTGGAGATATTAATCCAATTTATTATAATAGCCGAGTTCAACATTTTTTGAAGTTTGATGAACAAATGCCAATTGTTCTATTGGCACATCTAGAATGAAGTCTGAAGGTGAGGAGAAGTAGAGGAATTAAAACCATTCTTACACAGACTATATATTATCAAAAACCCATTGCAATATGCTTCTGATATAACATAATTTTAATTAAATCTTAAAAGAGATTGTTTCTTTGTTAGCTGGGCAGAGCTTTTGGGACTTTGGCATGCAAGTAAAGTGTAAAGTAAGAATGACAGGGTTTGCTAAATCAATAATCTTTATTATCACAGTAATCAAGTAATTAAATAAAAGGAGATTACAGCACACAAAATTGTGTACACAAGAATTGACTTATGATAAATATGTCATACAACTAAGAAAGTGAAAGCTGTTAGGATTCCTGCAAAAATTGGTACTGAATGGTAAAGCTTTAATATACAACAAAGAAGATGATTAAATACAGACCAATATGTCATATTAAAATTTATATATATATATATATATATATATATATATATATATATATATA
>WNWU01000072.1:2092448-2135603 GCA_012654045.1 Ptyas mucosa
TATATATATATATATATATATATATATATATATATATATATATAAAATTAAGTACAATGGGTACATTTCAGCTATTGTCTTTTAGGACCAGTTCTTTGTCCTAACCTTTCCTCAATTTTCAGTGTGCCACTCCAAGCCAAGTCTGGTCTTCTTGCTTATGAGGGTCCACAGGAATTTGGGTGGAAGGGGCAAAGCTGTATTGTAGGATATGATTATAATTCACATGTGTGTGCTGCTATTACATACCTGTCAATCTTTTGTTATTCTACTGGATATTTTTATTAATACCATCTTTTCACGCAATAGCCAATGGCTTGCTGAAAAAAAATTCCATCTTTACAAATACGACTATAGGAAGCTAGCTGCCTGTTACTATATTAGTATGTTTGTCCATATGACTCAGTACTTCATACATTTGACTCAGTGCTGTGTATAGTATAGTGGAAATTCTCAGCAGCAGATCTTAGACCTGACCTTGAGGAACCAGTTTATCTGGTTTACCAATTCCTTTTTGGTTGGTAAAGTTGAGATCCAAAAAAATATCTTTGCAACTATCTCAAATCACTAAAAACTGAAATCCAAGGAAGCTGCTCAAAACTCAAAGCAGTGACTGAAATCAGCCCTACATTGAAATGAATTGCTTCCATTAATAAATGTAGATAGGGCAGAGATGCCTTGATCCAAAAAGGTGCGTATCAATCCTTTTTTAAAAAAAGTATATTATTTGTATGCTGCCCATTTCACCAGGTTCTAGATTAATACATACAAAAACTCTACAAGATCTTTTTCCGACACTTCAGACTCCCACACTGGCAGGTAGTCTCGGTCTCAGGCATACTTCCAGCTTTATAACCATAATCCCATGTAAGTTCAGTTCCAGCTTTTACATGTCTGAAAAGCAAATATGCCACACAATTAGAATAATAGCAATAACCCATGAGGACTTATGCTTACTTTTACTTTTATGAGTGTACAAATACGGGATGGGGCTTAAGACTCTGAACAAGGCAGCAATAATGTCTGTTCTTCACATAACTTACAGCTATCTTGGTGATAAGAACTGTACACAGTATTCCAAATGTGATCTCACTAGTGCAGTATAAAGTGGTACTTCCCATGATCCTGATGCTATCCCTCTTGTTGATGCAGCTTAGGACTACATGGTCCTTTTTGGCAGCTGCAGCACAGTACTGGCTCATACTCAAATGGTGGTCCACTAGGACACCCATTCTCCCTAAGTGCAGGATCTTACCTTCCTTATCACTGAACTGCATTTTGTTTGCTATGGCCCAATGTTCACATCTGTCAAGAACCCTCTGTCTTCCAAAGTGTTAGCAATTACCCCTGGCCTGTCATAGTAACAGATTACTAAATTTTAATTTTAAGATTACTAAATTTGAATATCTAGCAGATAGTGCTTAAGTAGCACTAATCAAGATTTCTGTTCTTAAGGTTAAAGAAACAAATAAAACCATGGTTTACTTCACTAAAGTTTGCTCTGTCCCTGGAGATCATGCAGGAGAACATTAGCAAGAATGAAAAGCCAGGAAAATTATCTCTTATGCAACAACTAAAACTGTTATTTGGTTTTAATAATGGTTTGCAAACCCACTTTAAAACATGCTTTTGTCTCTGGTTTATAATTAATATGATTAACATTTAATAATATCTAAAAAGCTCAGAGCATTTACCCAAGATAAAAGCAGAAGTGTTTAATGTTACGAAGATAAACATTCTAAGATCAAGTAGCTATTAATCAATACACAGATATACAGCCGCACATTCAAATACCAAAATAACTTCATCAGTTCCTTGAAATATCAAGATTTGTTTATAGTGCAGACATAAAAATATATTACTCCAAACTCAATCACTTATGCTATAAAAATCAGACACAATCATAGAGCTGTGTCGTATTTGCCTTTATAAATGGGATAAAACTCTTGCTATTATGTTTTCTTTTTAATATGGCTCAGCAATAACACCATTCCATTTCCTGCCTTCTGTATTGTTCAGTAGAAGATAACCACAGAACAAGTATTCAGTTTTATAATTTTTTTTCTTAGCAGAAATCTATTTTTGCTCACAGAATTATGCTTCCAATTTGTTAACAAAGAAAAATGTCAAACCTCTTTGTGAAGAATGCCACCCAGGGGAAATTTCTGTTGTGAGTCTCTACAAATACACTTTGTACGAAGAGATTAGGAGAGCAGCTGTGCTATAAACAAAATAAATAACAGTTAAAATAGAAGCACCTGTTTTCTTTTAATATACTTTTTGTGCACATTTGGATCGTTTCTTTTGGTAAACATACTCTACTTATGGAATCAGATATGAATGTCTGAGCAAACTATTCTTTTCTGTAATGTTTAACATCATTAATGCAAAAAAAACAAAAGTGGAAATGGTTTTATAAAGATACAAAATCTGTATATTTAGTATCATATGTTATAAAAACGTAATGCTGTTTTTTGATATATTTTATATGCTATTTTTATTTATTTGGTTAACATCTCTTGCTTTGCTTTGGTTGGTTAAAAGTTGTTGTTAGCTCTAACACTCTTGTAGGACCCTTTCAAGCTTTGTGTTTCAAGAAACTGTATGGCAACACTCTTTTAAGGATCAAAAGCAGACAGCCCTGAGCTTCCGGTGGGATCGCGACATCGCCAGACGCTTCTTTTTGAAGCGCCAACCCAGGGCTCTGTAGAACCGCAAGAACAGCGACTATCAGCTGTCTTGCGGTTTGGAAACTTTCCTCCTGGTAAGAGGGGGGAAAGTGAGTAGACGGGTGGGGTAGAGCTCCCTGAGAGTGCCAGATTTTACCCATAATCTGGCGCTCGAAGATGAGAGCTCCCCGCTAAGCCTGTCAGTACTCCAGACCCTGGATGTCTCTGCTTTGCAGAGCTAGATGTCATGACCATCCCAGCAACCAACTTTAAATAAATACTTTTTGAATCGAGCTGATGGAGCATAAGCAGCATGAATAAAACAGCAAGTATTTTCTTTTTTTTAACTCCAAAGATTTACCTTCTTTAAAAGATTTTCCTTAAGCAGAAAGTAAAAGCAAGATGGCGTTTGAGTTTCAACGGGGCATGAAGAAGTGAAAGTTAAAAGTAATTATTGACAAGCCCGTTTGAAATGTAAAACTCTTTTTTGAAAAGTGGATGAACCAAGAAAGGAAGTAATTATAATAATTGAAGCAGTAATATAAATTACAAATTGCAAAGGGTCTTTTTTTTTCTTTTTGATACTTTTTTTCCCCCTGTCCTTTTGGAAGGGAAGGAAGAAGGGGGGCAAGATGGCTGGTCTTTTTGAAAGCAAAGAAAGCAAAGAAGGGTTAATTAACCCTCAGATATGGTCTGATTTTGAGGAAGCTTGGAGCTCAATTACCTCTGCTTTATTGGAAAAAATTGATACTATATTTCAAGCTTCTCAAGCTGGAAACAATGAAATACATGGAAATACTGAGTTGCAATCTAGCAGTGGGGGATTGATTGAAGAGCTGGGAGAAGGAAAAGAACAACAACAACAGCCTATAGTAGTTTTTTGGGAGAGAAAGATGGATGCTTTGCAGAATAAGGAGCAAGAAATTTTGGGAGCTGATGAGACTTTGGCTACACGAATTTTTTGTTACAAACTCCAACCGGCACTTAAAGAGCTGTTTTCAGAAGAAGTTATATTTCTGCAAAAATTTTATAATATGCAATCCCAAAAAATGCAAGATTATACTGGAGTTAAAAAAGGCAGAGGGATCAAAGTTAAGAAAAAGGAGAAGAAGAAAGACTGGAGCCAAGGAAAATAACCCTGCTTGATGAGATGATGGTCCTTAAAAAGTATTGTTTAAGTGTTTAAAGATTTTGAACTTTTGGAAGAAAACATCCAACAGCTTAATGCCAGTTAACTAAGCGATGAGCGACGATGAGGAGGTAAACTACAGCTGTATTGGAATATTTTGAGAAGAATAAACAGATCACTGCAATGCTGGTGTGTTGGGTTGTGAAATAAGCCCTGACCTGAATGATTTGGAATATTTTATTAAGGACTGTAATAAATTTGGACTTAATTGCAACTGCAGAAGTTTTATATAGAATATAGTAAGGAAATATAGTAAGGAATATAGTAAATTGGAGTTTTCTGTTTGAAGGTAATAAATATAAGGCAAAAGGACTATGGGCCTAGGGCAATTGCAGTTGATCTGGTGGTTTCCTTAATATGTCTGATGAATTTATTAATCTAATTTCTGGCTGGATTTGATGGATACTATTTGAAATACAATTACAAAGTCACTCGGGGTTTTTTTTTATATAAAGAAGCAATTTTTATTTAGGTGGGTAGACGCAAATGAAGACATTCTATATGCTGTTGGAAGATGTGAAGATAAGAAGATTAACAACTGGTTTAATCTAGTATGAAGAATTTAAATGTTTGATATAGCTATTAAATGATGTTTTTAGTTGATTTGTTAATATGTATTAATAAATTAATAAGAGGTTTGATTATTATTTTTTAGTTAGAAAAAAATTTTTTTTAAGTGTTTTAACTATAATTGGACCTTGATGGTTTAAAAGTGGAGGATGGAAGAGTTTATATAGTATTTTATTTTAAATTTGGGGTTTTTGAATGAGGTTTTTTTTTGTTTTTAATGAAAGAAGTTATAAAATATCTTGTTAAACTGTATAGATCTAAATCTGTTAAGTATCTATTAGTTAAATTGAGTAATGATTGGTTTGATTAGGTAATATTTAACTGTTTTATTAACTGCTGTAATTGTAAATGGATACTAATTCTGTTAAATTAGATGGAATAAGAAGAAAGAAGACTTGCTTTCCTTTTATCCATTTGTTTAATGATTATGATAAGTGAGAGATGGAGTTGAATTTAGGGGATTTAAGCTGTATTTTATATTTTGTATTTGCTCTGGGAAGTCGGGGGTGGTGGTTGGGGAGGGGGGGAGAAAATGTATGTAAAACTTTTAAAACTTTTTCAATAAAAAAAAAAAGCAGACAGCCCTGCCTTTTACAGTGAATGGTTACACTTAAGATTCTTCTCTGAATTCTTTATGCTTATATTTTTCTCTTATCAGCCATAGAATAATCTTTAGTAGTCTCTGTTCGATCAATGTCCATGTCCTATTTCTTTTTAATTGTTAAATTATACAAGAACCTGGTGCTGCTGGTTTACTGGATTAAGAGATTAGTGACTCTCCCACTATCCACACTTCTTGGGTGACTTTTCTACTACTGAGTTCAACCAGACCAATAAAAGCAAAATTGTTCTCGGAGAAGCCAATGAGTAGAATAAACTTCAAAGGCCAAAGGCAGCTACTTCTATTCCAACAGTATGAAGAATAAAAGGAGGGGAAGAGACCATAAACCTCATTTTAAGACCTCTTCACATCAAGCCCCTTCCTCCATTTCAAATGCTAACTTTTTTCCTGGCTCCAGTCTTCAGCCCTATTTCCTTACTGTGGACATAATGGCTTAGCAAAATATCATTAATTACATACTGAACATATTTATTTATTTACCCTCTCATTTATTATCATCATCCAGTTCTGTGTTTGGTTATTCTAATCACTGGCATCTAAATTTAAGGCTGAAAATATTTCTTAATATTTGCATGTGAATCATAGAATATAAAACTAAAAGATAACTGGTTTACTTTTATAAATTGGTGAATAAGAGCTACAGATTTTAACTGTTTATATCATATTTGTTAAGTACAAAAACAGACCAAAAGTTGTAAATCTGTTACACTGCTCCTGAAGACTGCATACAGATGCTGAAGGTTCTCAGTATTCAGCATAAGAGCCGTGGTGGCGCAGTGGTTAGATTGCAGTACTGCAGGCTAATTCTGCTAACTGCCAGGATCCTCAAGGTTGACTCAGCCTGCCATCTTTCCAAGGTCAGCAATCCAGATTGTTGGGGGCAATATGCTGACTCTGTAAACCGCTTAGAGAGGGCTGGAAAGCACAGTGAAGCGGTATATGAATCTAAGTCTATGTGCTATTGTTATTGCTATTTCAACACATAGCAAGCAAAACTATAACATTTTTCAAAATTAGTGTAATATTAATTATGAAAAAGATACCTCTTTAACTTGATCCATTTCAATTGTGATTCAGGCCTGAGTATGAGACTGTGAGGAATACAATTTTGAATAATCTCTTGTTGGATTAGAATGGGGGCAGTATACCCATCCTTGCTATTCTTGACCTTTTAGTATATTTTGATACTATCAATCACAGAATCCTTCTGGACCCCTTCTGGGAGATGGGGGTGAGTAACACAGTGTTTAATATCTACATGAAGCCACTGAGTGAGGTCATCTGATTTTTAGGGTGAGTATCATCAGTATGTGAGAGCCACATTGGTGTGATGGTTAAGGGACTCAGCTAGAAAATGAGGAACTATTTTTCTGGTCTTGTCTTAGGTACATTTGGGTGACCCCTCTCTTAGCAAAGAGGTTGTGGTTCAACCCAAGCAAGACTTAGTGGCTTTAAGGTTTTGAATATTCTCAGGCTAAGGATCTTCCATTTTTGATTCTGGATGAGGTGGCACTGCCCCAAACAGATTTGATGAGCAACATGGAGGTCCTTCTGAGTTCACAACTTCTTAAAAGAGCTGGGAGAACCTTTGCTCACCTTCAGATTATGCATCAGTTGTGCCTGTTCCTGGACTGGGAGGCCTTGCTCAGTGTTATTCACTCCACAATGACCTGTCTGGACTACCACAATACTCATTACATGGGGCTGTCCCTGAAGAGCATTTGAAAGCCTTAACAGTTGCAAAATGTGGCTGCATGTACAGTAAACTGTGCTGACTTAGTGCATGTGAGTTGTACTGGTTGCCAATGTGCTTTCAGATACAATCCAAAGAGCTGGTTGTCACCTTAAAAACCCTTCATGGCTTGGGACCTGGTTACTTAAGGAAACATTTTCCCCAGTTGTTTCTACCTGACTGGCCAAGCAGGATGGGCACATATTCTGGGTCCTGTCAGCTAAGGAAGTTGGTTGTCAGGGCCCAGAAAGTGAGCCTGTAGCACCCACAGTATTGAACATTTTCCCTCTGATGATCAGGATGTCCCCATCCTGACTGACCCTTTCATAAAGTTCTGAAGTCCCAGGACCCTGAGTCTGTGAAGGGACACATCTCCGGGTTGTGTTAGTGATAGCTGCATTTTTCTTGCTGCTATGTATTTTAATTTTTATATTTGGGGTTGTATATTTTTGAACTTTGATTTTAAATATTGCTCACTGCCCAAAGCTATCGGCTCAGACAGATGGCGATATAAACTGAAACAAAAGAAGTAAAGAAATACAACTTACATTAAGAAACCTGCCTACATTGCCTTCCCTTGTGGCATCCAGCAAACAAGGATTTTCTTCATTTTTGGGGCATGTCTCAATTTCTGCTGCCTCCTTCGTACAAGCAAGTTCCTGTCTGTTTCTCTGAGTTTTTCGCTTTATTGTGCTGTCTGATTCAAGTATGTCTTTATGTTGTTTTTTCACTTTTTTGTCATCTTCCATAGGCAGTTTATTTTTCAATACAGCATCAGAAAGGAGATTCTCTTTATGGCAATCAGTATTAGCTTCAGAATTTATGGTGTTTACCAATTTCTCAAATTCTCCTTGCAGGCTTGATTCTGTAAAGAAGCATTTCAGAATTAGCATATGATTTAAGAACATCTCACAGTCACACCTTCCAATATCTAGTATAGATGCTCTGCTTTAAATTTGCTAGACCAATTTATTAAAATATTATTTTTGAATCTAAAGCTCTATCAGATTCCGAGCACGATCATGGCCATACCTAAGTTTTCAGTATTTGGATCGAAGGACAAAGCCACTTTGCCTCTGCTGTGAATACTGTGCTTTATCTGTTGGCAGCTGCTTACAGGAGATTCACTTTTTTCAGAGATAATGACAGGGTAATGTCATTGCGCGATCTCTGCTTCCCGAGTTCACATATACAAATCCAGAAAAAGGCCCAACTCCTTCAAGGAATTGCCAACAAATATAGAAAATATGGGATGTGAAGTACCTTATTTTCTCTGGATTAAAAACTGTGTATCTGAGATAATGGTTTACGCTCAGAAAAAAACCTGCATCGTAAGTCTCATGTCACGTATCACATAGCAGATCCCATGTATGCCGCATAGCAAGAAGTTAGTTTTGTGTTCTAGGCGGGTATAAATTCTGAACTATTCCACACAAGTGGATCATCACTGCTCAAAACTCTTCAAGTCAGAGTATCAGGGAGGTAATATTTGAAGCTATCTGTCTACCAAAGGTAAGAAAGCATGGCAAAGGCTGAATATTATATTAATAGAATATTATAGTCTTTTCTGTACTGGTAAGAATTTTTCATGCTTTTACATTTCAGCATTATTTTTATGCAGTTTTCTTTTGACTTTATTAATTGTAGTGCTTTTAACTCCTTAATAGTGGTTTTGAGATACGCAATTTTATTTTCAAATTTGTTGAAAATGAAAAAAAATGGTGCAACTTTACGTTCATCTCCTTTTTTGGTTGCTGAAGTTGTTCTTCTTGTTCCTGACATCTGACACAAAGAACTCTCATCTTCATCAGAGCTGGCATCAGTAATTCCCTTTGAAGAAAGAAATCTAGTATGAGTAGACAAACTAGGAATTTTAATCCTGGATTTCTTTTGTTGATTTCTCAAGGTTTTGCTCTTTTTCTAGAAGCCATCTGGCTTTCTTGGGGCTTGGATACAACAAACACATTTTCTGGTTTTCATTCAGTGCCACAGAACATGTTCGGGAAGGGTGAGGTAAGATAAATAAAAATTAACTCTCTCTCCTGATCTCCAATCAAACCCAAATATTCTACTTAGGCAGGATCAATCTGTGAAATGGAGTACTCCAGTCCATCCATCTTGGAAGGACAAATTTAAAAGTAGATTCAGCAAACAGTGCTATCCTAAAATAATCTCCTTTTTCAGACTCTCTTACTTCTCCTAACTACAAAGGTGCATGAAATGTTTCAAACTCAGAACTGCTCAAATGCAAAACAGCCTTTTCAAATTTGAACTGGCCTATAACAATTTCATTTGCCAGTTCAATGAAATGTTGGAGCACATTCATTAAGGTCAAAACAGCTTGATTTAATCTCAAGACAGTTATTTCAAGCTCAGAATAATTGACACATATCTACACAATACAGGCAGCCCTTGACTTGTAACCTTCAGCGACAGCACTGGGAAAAATCACTTACAACTGTTGCTTCTGTTGCAGCAACTCCATGGTTGCAACCTCCCCATAGCACATGATTGCTATTTGTGACCTTCTCGCTGGCTTTTGACAAATAAAATCAAGGGGGGGAAGCTAAATTCACTTAACCATGAGATTCACTTAAAACTGCAGTGATTTTTTAAAAAAATTTGATTTATATGCCGCCCTTCTCCGGAGACTCAGGGCGGCTTACAATGCGCTAAGCAATAGCCTTCATACTTTTGTATATTTTATACAAAGTCAGCTTATTGCCCCCACAAACTGGGTCCTCAATTTACCTACCTTAGAAAGGATGGAAGGCTGAGTCAACCTTGAGCCTTAGTGAGATTCGAACCTGCAATAATTGCAGGCAGCTGATGTTAATAACAGGGTGCTTTAGACCACTGTACTATCCAAGGCTCTTAACAACTGTTGCAGAAAAGGTCATGACTCATTTAACAATGATCTTAATTAGCAACAGACATTCTGGTCCCAATTGTGGTAATAAATTAGGGATTATCTGTAATTTCATTAAAATATGTATATATATTCTTCTGGGGGAACAGTGCAGGATAGTTCATCAACTCCAGTAACTTTGATACATGGACTTCAGTTCCCAAAATTCCCCAGCCGGCATGCTGAAGTCTACATATCTTAAAGTTGTTGAGGTTGAGAAATACTGTGGTACTGTATTACCTGAGCAAAATAAAATCTTCCCTCATTACCCGGCTACCAAATTTAGAAACCGAACAGATTTGAAACATTCAAAGTATAGATTAAAATAAAATAAAAAGCCAACAAGGCAGTCTAAAAATAAATGCAGAATATTTACTAGTTCTTGCCGTTGTCTTTGAAGTAGGGATGTTTTAGTTTTAGGTCTTGTAATAGTTTGTACATTCCAATTCTTGTATGAAGTGTAGTTCTGAATTCTGCTAACAGAAACATGGTTTTAAATAGCATACGTTAAAGTAGAATTCTTTAAACTATTTTAAAATTATTAATTGTAGGATTAATTGTCCTAGTAATTGACCAGTGTTTACAGAAAATTCCTTGTCATCTTGTGGAAATTTTGTATTGGTAAATGCCTACAAAGATTACAAATTTACCGAAACTTTTTTTTTTATGTAAAGAGACTTAAAGAACCACTTGGGAGTTTCATCCACTTTGAAGATTTAGCATATTCTACTGAAATAAAAGAGTTTGTATAATATTAATTATTGTCAATTGAACTATGTTGAAAGCCCAGTTTCTACTTAATTTGAGAAGAGATTTAAAGCATTAAAGAATCATTCAGGTTTTGGAACTGCTGTAATAAAGGGCATCACCACACAGTGTAATATTATTATGATTTGCATTTTTTATGTCGTAAGGCTCTTTTTCACAACTGGGCCTGCTCTACTTTAGAGTGATGCAACATTTATTGTTTTCAGCAAATATTTGCTGCACCACTTTCTTTTTAGCCTCAACTATGGTTATAAAATAAACCCAAAAATGCTTCCCATTTAGTCACCTGGAGGCCCCTCCCCCACCATTTCAGCACATGGACATTTAAAACATACGTTTAATGATCTCAGGAATACACAACAATGAAGAAAATATAGAGGATTATTAAATTTAGAGGTCAGGATTAAACATCAGGAGAGGTAAGATGAACAAAGGAATAGTTTGGGTAGACTCAGCCACAGTGGGGATTAAGCCTAAAATTTTGTCTTGAAAGAAATCAGCCATTTGCCTCAAACACATATAAAATAATATCAACTTCCTAACACTACTCTCACTTAGTATTCTGAACACATTCTTCTGAGTTGGATTGTATCTTCTCTGGGTCCGGTAGGTGGGCTTAATTTCTTTCTCTTTCTTTACTACCACCAAGAACTAGACTCTCCAACAAATTCCTTCCTCATTACTTAAATTAAAGGGGAGAGGAGCCATGCTTACTCAGAGCAATTGTATATATATTCTGATCTAACATGGATTTTTAAATGCTTGTATTGGTTTTTTTTTTTATTGAAAAAGTTTTAAAAGTTTTACATACATTTTCTCCTCCCCTCCCCAACCACCCCCCGACTTCCCAGAGCAAGTACAAAATAAAATACAGCTTAAATTCTCTAAATTAAATTCCATTTCACACTTATTATAATCATGATCATTAAACAAATAGATAAATGGAAAGCAAGTCTTTTTTCTCCTTATTCCATCTAATTCAACAAAATTATCTCCATTTATAATTACAGAAATTAAAACAATTAAGTATTATCTAATCAAACCTATCATTACTCAATTTGGCTAATTGTTACTTAACAAATTATTAGATCTATACAATTTAACAAAATATTTTATAACTTCTTTCATTTAAAACAAAACAGCAACAACAACAACAACAACAACAACAAAAGGAAACCCTCACTCAAAAAACCCCCGATTTAAAAAAAAATTACTACATAAACTCTTCCGTCCTTCACTTTTAAACCATCAAGGTCCAATTATAATTAAAACACTTAATAAGAAATAATATTAACAATAATTTTTTAATTAATAATCAAACCTCTTATATCAATACATATTAACAAATCAACTAAGAACATCATTTAAGAACTTTATCAATCATTTAAATTCTTCATACTAGATTGAACCAATTGCTAATCTTCTTGTCTTCACATCTTCCAACAGCATATAAGATATCTTCATTTGCATCTACCCACCTAAATAAAAATTGCTTCTGTATATAAAAAAAAAAGCCCCCCGAGTGACTTTGTAATTGTAATTATATTTGAAATGATATCCATCAAATCCAGTCAAAAATTAGATTAATAAATTCATCAGACATATTAGGGAAACCACCAGATCAACTGCAATTGCCCTAGGTCCATAGTCCTTTTGCCTTATATTCATTACCATCAAGCAGGAAACTTCAATTTGCTATATTCAATAGAACTTCTGCGATTGCAATTAAGTCCAAATTTGTTGCAGTCCTTAATAAAATAATCCAAATCATTCAAGTCAGGGCATATTTCACAACCCAATACACCAGCATTGCTGTGATCTGTTTATTCTTCTCAAATATTCCAATACAGCTGTAGGTTGCCTCCTCATCGTCGCTCATCGCTTAGTTAACTGGCATTAAACTGCTGTCTGTTTTTTTTTTCTTTTTCCAAAAAATTCAAAATCTTTAAACAGTTAAACAATACTTTTTAAGGACCATCATCCCATCAAGCAGGGTTATTTTCCATTTCTCCAGTCTTTCTTCTTTTCCTTTTTACGAACTTTCTTCTTAACTTTGATCCCTCTGCCTTTTTTAGCTCCAGTAGAATTTTGCGGTTTTTGGGATTGCATATTATAAAATTTTTGCAGAAATGTAGCTTCTTCTGGAAACAACTCTTTAAGTGCAGATTGAATTTTATAAAAAAAAATTCGTGGAACCAAAATTTCATCAGCTTCCAACACTTCTTGCTCCTTATTTTGCACAGCATTCATCTTTCTCTCCTCAGTAAAATCTGCTATAATCTGTTGTTGTTTTTTTGCATCTCCCAACTCTTCATTCAACCCCCCACTGCTAGATTGCAACTCAGTATTTCCATGTATTTCATTGTTTCCAGCTTGAGAAGCTTGAAATATAGTATCAATTCTTTTCAATAAAGCAGAGGTAATTGAACTCAAAGCTTCCTCAAAATCAGACCATTGAGGGTTAAATAACCCTCCTTTGCTTTCAAAAAGCCCAGCCATCTTGCCCCCCTTCTTCCTTCCCTTCCAGAAGGACAGGAAAAAAAGGGGAAGAAAAAGAAAAAAAGAGTTTCAAGAAGAAAAAAAAAGGGATCCTTTACAATTTATAATTTGTATTGCTGCTTCAATTATTATTATTCCTTTCTTGTTACATCCACTTTTCAAAAAGGAGTTTTACGTTTCAAACAGGGACTTGTCAATAATTACTTTTAGCTTTCACTTCTTCACGCCCTGTTAAAACTCAAACGCCATCTTGCTTTCACTTTCAGCTTAGGAAGAATCTTTTAAAGAAAGTAAATCTTTGGAGTTAAAAGGAAAAAAAATACTTGCTGTTTGATTCATACTGCTTGTGCTCCGCCAGCTTGATTCAAAGAGTATCTATTTAAAGTTGGTGCTGGGATGGTAACGACATCTAGCTCTGCAAAGCAGAGGCATCCAGGGTCCGGAGTACTGACAGGCTTAGCGGGGAGCTCTCATCTTCAAGCGCCAGATTATGGGTGAAATCTGGCACTTTCAGGGAGCTCTACCCCACCCGTCTACTCACTTTCCCCCCTCATACCAGGGGGAAAGTTTTCAAACCGCAAGACAGCCAATAGTCGCTGTTCTTGCAGTTCTACGAAGCCCTGGGCTGGCGCTTCAAAAAGAAGCGTCCGGCAATGTCGCAGTCCCACCGGAAGTCCAAATGCTTGTATTGTTAATGAGTCACTACTAGATGGACCAGAAATGTGGCTTTATCCAGATTCAAACAGTGAAGGGATGTTAACTATTTAAATATGTAATTGTTGTTAACTTACCGATTTGGTTGACTTTCAGCATCCAGATGTAAAGATTGTTGTCTTCCAGTGTCCTGAGTAAGTTCATTCTCTGAATCAGAACAGACTGTACCCAGTTTTCTCTTTCTTGAAAATAAACTCTGGTTGGTATTCTTGGTAACTTCTTCAATTTCGCCACTATTTTTACCCTGGTAATGTTCATCTCTGGACATCAATTTCCCTAGAATAAAACACTGTATTTATGAAATTTATACCCCAAGTATGGCAATAAAAAAAGATAAACATTTAAGGAGGGCAAAAAGGATATCTCAGTTATGCCTAAAGCGGATCTCCCCTTGCCCTACTGATTTTATGTGTTAAGAGAGTCTAAATCTAAATGCAGGATAGGAATACAACATTTAATGTTAATTTCAGATTATATTATTTTGTACCACTCCCTTCAATTATAATTGCTGACAGTAAAAACTGACAGAACTCAAGTCTATTTGGGATAACTGAGAAACAAGAAACCCTAGTAATGTACTGCGGCAGCAAGAAATTTGAAACCTTATTCGACCGAAACAAAACAGCTTGAACAGGACAGATTAGCGAGGACATACCTGAATATTTTTCTCCCTCAAATAGCAATCATAAGTAGTTGAGTGCTTAGCCACTTGCTTAAGTGAATTTTGGATGACCTGGAAGTGAAACCAGATGATCCAAAAATAGTGATTTCTACTCCGGAAATACAGTTCTACTTCTATATTCAAGATTAGTATGTGTAAATATGACTGCAAACTAAAATTTCATAAATCTATGCATAACTTCAGAAGAACTTCTGAGTTTCCAGGATGCTATTATGTCAGGTGTGGGTAAAGGGAAAACTGTAAGGGACTAAAATAGCCCTACAGGAAGAGGTTAGAAGGCCCTCCCTTTTAGCAGATGAGAATGTACTGAAATATTTTATTAATTCCATTTGCAATATTATTAACAAAGAATGTTCCAACTGGAGCATTTCATTTATCTCAAAGCTCTAAAATGCAATTTGCTGGTGAAACAGCTCCCAAAATTTTCAGTGTAGTATTTACTATGTCATGGGCATTTCTTTGAGGGTGGGGAGAAGGGGATTTTATATATTTAAGAATTCTAGTATAATATCCAATTAAAGCTATTATAATATCACTGATAGCTATAAAAGAGGACATAACAATGACCCTGAAATAAAGCTGTTTAAGATGCTGGGTTAAGTCACCAGGCTAGATGGTTAAGGCACCAGGACAGAAACCTGGAGACAGTGAGTTCTAGTCCTGCCTTAGGCATGAAAACCAGCTGAGTGACTTTGGCCTAGTTACTCAGCTCAACTCACCTTTCAGAGTTATTGTTGTTGGGAAAATAGGAGAAGGAAGGAATATTATGTATATTCACAGCCTTGAGTTACTTATCAAGTAATAAAGGCAGGAAAATAAAATAATAAAATAAAATATAAAATAAATAAAATAAAATAAAATTTTAGTTCTCTAGACAGCTTCACAAAGAAAATATTGCCTAGTCAGTCAGGACAAGATGCTAGACAAGATTCTTTTAAATAAAATATAATCACAACTGAAATACTGATTTCTTTAAACACTTTTTAGAGGTAATGCATCGAATTGAAATACCTAATTAACTACATCGCCTGAAAACAAAAGAAATGGTAAAACTGTTCCTATAGAAACAAATTAACCTAACGAATATTTATGCAAATATTAATTTATTGGAACATTGGAATCATAATACTCAGTACTGAAACGTTCAATGATTACTCAATCTTTTACTGTGTTTGTATGTGTGTGTATGGATAATATGTGCATGTGGGTATACATATATAAAATAAAATCATCTGTATTTAAAATACTTTTGCTCTACCTGCATAGGTACAAACAAATGTTCCCTTGTCAATGTCATCAAGACAGCGAACTCCCCAGCCCTTCTTTTCAGTGCTAAAGACTTGTAAGCGAACTTGAAGGCCATGCTGTACCAATCTGTTCTGGCACATGTTCTTGTCACAGCTGCAGAGGAAGCTGCATTCATAAACTCTGATACACAAAACAAAGGTAAGATAAAGGGGGATTATGGGGGAAAGCATCAAAGAAAAATAGGCAATAAGCATATGAACTCAAGGCAAGACAAATCAATAACTACACTATTGTAAAACTGGAGGTTTCTTAAGAAAATAACAAATGTATGAACAGTACAAGATTTGTCCCAATCAACTAGGCAAATGGAAATCAACAAATGGTCTAGCAACATATTAGAATTCTTAAAGTGATGGATAATGTTTTAAAATGTATACTTTATATATTGTATTTTTCAGAGTATAAGATGCACTGGAGTGTAAGACGCAGCTTAGTTTTTGGGGAGGAAAATAAGGGGAAAAAATCTGCCTACCAGGTATTCATATTGCTATTGTCCTTAGTCTGATCAGCTTCAACACATTAGTTTTATCTCCTGCTTGGGGATAAAAAGCAGCTTCTAAAGCACAGCTGTGAGTTGGAGGGAGCAGGAAAAGTTGGAAGATCACTTCACTCGCTAGCGCATCACTAGGGCTGAAAAAAAGCTTCTAAAACACAGCTGTGAGTCAGAGGGAGCAGTCAAAACATGGAGATCGTTTCACTTCCTAGCGCCTCAAAAAAGCTACATTTGGAGTATAAGTTGAACCCAAATTTTCTTTGGGTTCAACTTTGGGCCTTTTTTAGGGAGGGAAAAGGTGCGTCTTATCCTCCGAAAAATACGGTATTTGCTAATAATTGGCATTTCTGGATGAATGCATTTATTTATTGTGTCTTTTGTTTTAACAACTATTGCAATTCCTTAGCAGAGAATGTATTTATTGATACTTAAGTTCAATACAGAGACACAATGTAATACAGGGAGTTCTTGACTGATGATCACAATCGAGAATTTCTGTTGTAGAGTGCTCCATCGCTGGAGGTTTTCAAGAAAAGACTGGACAACCATTTGTCTGGGATGCAATGAAGACTCCTGCAATGAACCCTGCAGAGGGTAGTACTAGAAGACGACCAAGGTCCTTTCAAGTCTTATGATTCTATAAGTCAATGCAGTCATAAAGCAAGTCATCACATGACTAGACCTGATTTTGCAACTATTTTTACCACAGATATTAAAGGGAATCATTGCGGTCATTTGGCAAATCTGACTTCCCCAACTGACTTTGCTTGTTGGAAAAGCTGAAAATTGTAATCACATGACTACATTTACTACTTGTAAATGCAAACTAGGTGCCAAGCAACTGGATTATGATCACATGACTATGGGGATGTGCAACAGCTGTAACTTTGAGGATAGGTCATAAAGCACTTTTCCCAAGGCTGTCAGAACTTCAAACCATTGTTAAATGAATAAGTCAAGGATATCAGGCATGCTCAAAACACTGACCAAAACAACATCTTTACAACCTTTTATTTTAGAATGCTTCTCATGTAAGTAATAAAGAACAGTTTTACATATAATACAAATAGGTCAATTTGGGACAATTAAAATGCTCTAAAAACTGCCTATAGCCGTGATGGCGAACCTATGGCACGGGTGCCATAGGTGGCACGCGGAGCCATATTGGTGGGCACGCGAGTGTTGCCCTAATTCAGCTCCAGCGTGCAACAGCCAACTGATTTTCAGGCTTTCCGGTCCCACCGGAAGTCGGGAAATTGGCTGTTTCCGGCCTCCGGAAGGCCTCTGGGGGAATGGGGAAGTCTGTTTTTGCCCTCCCCAGGCTCCTAGAAAGCCTCTGAAGCCTGGAGAAGGGGAAAAAAGGGCCTACCAGGCCCACTGGGCCATCGTGTGCCAAAAGCAGGGGGAAGTGGGGGGGGGGGTCACGTGCGCCTGCACGGGAGGGTGGGACGCAATGAATTATGGATGTGGGCACACGCACCCACGACCTCCCCCCTGCGACTTCCACTTTTGGCACGCGACGGCAAAAAGGTTAGCCATCACTGGCCTATAGCTTTCAGGTCTAAGCCTGAGTTGTAAAAACATTAAGTTATAACCATCTGAGAGCACCAGGATATCCAGGCTCAAACGTAGATTCATGAAGCAGTTCTTCAACACAATTTGCATTTCCTCCCCCTTTAGTTCTTTGGTGAAATGAGAAACAAACTTTCTAATAATTATAAATTATTATTTAAAAGGGAGAGCTAGTCTGGTATAATCATAAAAGCACCAAGCTAGAAACCAGGAGACTATGAATTCCAGTCCCGCCTTAGATACGAAGCTAGCTGGGTGATGTTGGCCAGTCCCACTCTCTCAGCCCTAGCAGGAAGCAGAGAATCCACAAACTTAAAAACTTTTCAAAAAAACCCCCTGCAGTTGCCTGGAATCAACCCTGACTCAAAGGCACCAGAATAATAGTAGTAGCACTGATAGTCATATCGGCAGCTGTATGGAAAAACCATCTGAAATTCGCTACTCAATACCGCCTATATATACAATACAGTCAACTGGAGCACCACTTGAACGTCATCAGCATTGACAAAATCACTATTAGTTAATTGTAAATTGCAATTCCAATTTATTTGGAACATCTTATAGCCTTATATCTGTATGCCTTTAACATCATTAAATAGCAATAGATGCCTATCCTGGGTCCTTGGGAAAGCCTCATGGGTGGATAAGAATGCCAAACCCAGTCTAAATATCTGGCTGATTGTGCGACCAACCATAATAATATAAAACAGCAATGCAGCGGAATTTATATGAGTGAAACATGTGAATAAATTAGATACAACGTAACAAGTATCACAAACTTAGCCATAGTATTCCTTACCCGCTGGAAATAGGTTCCTCCAGCCTTTTGTAAGTATAACCGTGAGATGGTCCATTTCTTGGAGACATAGAAGCTTTCAAGGCAGCTCTTTTTGTAAGAAGCAGGCACGTACATTTTGTCCTAGAAAGCACACAGTAGATCTAGTGGAAATAAGGATATGAAATAAAGCAACATGGCCCATTTATTCCCTGGATTCTGGTGTGATGATAACATTTCAGAGAAAGCAAATATATTAAGTGCTTTCCTTGGTATATTTCATTTGGAATTTTGATGGACTTCTCCACTGATGGCCATATTTTCACATTTATGTAATTTCACAGAATCATCTTAATGCTCTACCATTTCACATGCAAGTGAAGAGCAATTAACACAGGATAGTTTACGTATTCCAGGGAAGATATTTCCTTTAGTTTAAAAATTAAGGCTTTCAACAAATAATTCCTTTACAATGCAAACTAACCTTTCCCCTTTAAATAGGACCTTTCAAGGTTCTGAATATTTTGTAAACAAAAAAAAAATCAAGTGTCTGTGTTTGATCTTGTAGATGCCATAGATACCTTTAACAAGGCATTATTTAAAGAAACATACTTTGGCAAATCACCCCATTATTTCATCACTACACACATACTTAAAATAAAAACTTTATTCAAAATGCTGCTTAAAAATGGACAATTATTCACCTGTCAATGCAGCCATCGGTACAGTTGCAGGAGTCAAGAAAACTGCTGGAGAAGTTGTTCAAGAAGTATCCATGGGGCCAAGAGGTCTTCCGGTATTTAAAGCAAGGCAGCCGATCATGGCTGATATCATTACAGAATGACACTGGTACAGTCTCTGCCCCTTGGCTGATATCTGGATCAATGACAAATGCCTGGGGACTAGAACTGCTTCTGAATACCTGCACGTAGGTATTGAAAGAAAAGTGATCTAAAAATAAAAAGCTGCATTCTGTTTGAAATAAATAATTCTGCACGTCTTTGAAATTTCTCAAGCTCTTTCCACAAGGAGCTTTGTATAGCACATCGTGTGATTTTGAGCCAGAGTCTGCTTTGGCATGCCATCTCTGGAAGTGACACAGCACTGGCAACTTCAAAGGGTTTTCCCCTTTATAGGAATCCCATGGTCTTTTGGAAAGACATTTCTTAGAACAGACATGATCCTGGTAGAACTTGGAAGATGTCTCTGCAGATTCTCCTTCAGTTCTTAAATCCATTCCCTCATCAATTTCAATTTCCAGTCTGCCGTTTATAGCCGTACATGTAAAAAAAAAAAAGTGTCAAGCCATCAGTGAGATGTTAGGATTTGCTCAAACATAGTATTGTTCAGTGAACCTGATAACTCAATCCTCTCCATGTTTGATGCATGCATGCTTTTTTTTAATCCTACTCTCACAGCAAAGGGGAATGTGTGTGACAACTGCCTAGGCTGGTATATAATCTCAGTGCAAAGGGATTCTATTGGGAATCAACAGGAAAAAAAAGAGTGGCAGATAGCTACTGTATTAATTGAACCCCTTAGAGCAGGGGTATCAAACTCGCGGGCCGCAGGCCGGGTGTGTCACGTGCTGGCCCTGCCCCCACCCAGTTTAGCAAAGGGGGGGGGGAGTCCTGATATGTCATGTGATACCAGGGGTGAGTTTGACACCCCTGCCATAGAGATTCTATGCTGGATTCAGCTTTAGATAGACTAAAATCTGGACAGAGATGCTGGTTATTTATTATTCAGGCAGCTTTCATCATCATTATTTGCATTAAGAAAGCAACACAATGATCTTAATCCAATAATATTTATAAATTGAACTGGCATGCCAGCTTGACAGTCGTGGGTAGAAAAACGTTACATAGGGTGGTGAGCACAGCACAAAACATTGTGGGCTGTCCCCTGATATCACTAGATGACATTGCTAGGGCTCGCTACCTTAGAAGAGTCTGAGTGGCGTAGGAGACTAATGCCTCCTACTAAGGCAGCATTTAACATCCAGCTGCCTGCAATTACTGCGAGTTCAATTCTCACCAAGCTCAAGGTCGACTCAGCCTTCCATCCTTTCTAAGGTGGGTAAAATGAGGACCCGGTTGTGGGGGCAATAAACTGACTTTGTATAAAATATACAAAGTATGAAGGCTATTACTTAACGCATTGTAAGCCGCTCTGAGTCTCCAGAGAAGGGTGGCATATAAATAATTTAAAAAAAAAAAAAGAGTGAGGAAAATCCTCAGGACGACTCTCACCCTGGTCAGCACTTCTTTATTCTCCTGCCATCAGGAAGGTGATATAGAAGCATAGGCAGCCGCACAAATAGGCTGAAGAACAGTTTTTATCCATGAGCTGTCAGACTTCTGAATGGAAAATAACTTTACAACAACACAGTACGACTGACCAGGGGCCAGCGCGATGTGCAATAAATTCACGTGGTGCAGTAGGATTGAGTGCTTGTTAGTAGGAGTCACTGGGTTAGGAATTTTTCTTTTACTGTCTTTCATGGTGAGTTGTATTGGGTTGGGGGGTGTACAAAGGGAGGCTCAGTCAATCTCACTGTACACATATTATACTCTGACAATAAAGATTTGAATTTGAATTTGAACTCTACAATTTTCTGTTAATCTATATAGTGACAACCTTTCATATTGTTAAGTTCCATTAAGTTTTCTCTAAAAACAACACAAGGCACTGAAAAAAACCCCACCTGAATTCCATCAATCTTTTCTAAGGATACAAATATGTTTATAAGGATTATCTTGTCACATTATCATCAATAGTAAGTTTTAAGGACATAAAAACTGCAGTATTATTGATATTGGCAAATTAATGAGCAAAAGCTAACCTGGGTTGAACAACTACCTGCCTAAATAGGGGATAGCCTATTTATCCATAAATCTATAGGCATAGAACTATGCCTACATAGGGTGTTTGCTGATGTAGAAACAGATTTTGCCTAAAAGCAACTGATTAAAACTCATCCAAATAATGAGAGACATAACTACTGTGAAAAACCTTATTCTGGAAGTTAAGCCTGTGCAATCCCTAACTACTCCAATTCTGGACTGCAGGAAATGCTGTGTCCAGATGCTCAACAGAAGACCAGTAACTCTGCCCATCTC
Organism: Ptyas mucosa; assembly: GCA_012654045.1. Lineage (NCBI taxonomy): Eukaryota > Metazoa > Chordata > Lepidosauria > Squamata > Colubridae > Ptyas > Ptyas mucosa. The sequence continues at coordinate 2,114,069 of WNWU01000072.1, forward strand.
CCCACTTTTCTTTCTTTTGGGCTCTTTTCCTGGGTTGGGGAAGGGAGATGTGCCTCACGTAGACTCCTGTGCACCATCAATAACACACATAGCCGTTAGCTGAGAAACACCACCACAAAGATCTCAAAGGTGCTGTTTTAAAAGACAACTGGACTGTTTTTTTCCTTGAGGAAAAAGAAGATTTTTCGCTTCTCATCCAATAAACTTCATTGGTTCTGGCAGGATGACTGAGAATTTCCACAGACAATGACACAGAGAATTGATATAACTATGCTAACATATGCTGATTGGGCAACACAGATTTGCTCATAAAGATTCAAGGCAAATTCCTCCACCAATGATCATAAAATGTTCAGCAATGTTTAGCTATGCAGCCTTAGTATCCAAAAGAAGTATGTATTTGCCATTCAAAGGGCATTTCAATTTCTAGAAAAAGGCAGGGCAGAGAGAAAAAAGTTTAGGAAGATGAATTGGAGAAGTGCAGGAGAGGAGGGCAGAAACTGAAAACAATCTAAAGCGAGAAAATAAAATAAGATCCAAAATAGACAAAAAGATAGAGAAATAATGGGAACGGCTGAAATTCATATTCAAAACAGTCATTTTGACTGATGTACTCTAATCTGTTTAGTGTACCTTACTTTCCAAATGAAGTTTCAACTTGACCTTTTAAGATATAAAAACAGCAAAGACAATTTATGTACTTATAGAGTTTTACTTACAAAGAAAAATCATCTCCAGCATCTTCTGTAATTTTCCCTGGAGAAGACTGAGGTAAATCCAGATGGCATCTATGCTTATTTTCTTTAACAGGAACAAGAACATAAAAACTTTAAGTATACATTTAAAATTACAATTCAGATTTATCACAATTATGCATTTAAGAAACTATTAATTGAATCATTAAAATTAATGTTAATGCAAATATAGAAACATTAATCAGGCAAAAAGTATTTAAAATGTTAATTTATTATTGTAATATACTACAGAAGAGGAATTCACTTTTTCTTCCTCATCTCAGAGTTCATGAAATATACAGCCCACCTCCAGTGCACATAAATTAACCTGTCACTATCACGCTTACAAAAAGCTGGAGGATGCATGCAGAACGAAACTGTTATTGTAAAAACTTGGGGATTAGAGAGCAAACATTGATGTCCCCACTCCAACTCCATAAAAACATTTGCACAGGATGGAGTCTGGTGGTTTTACCTATCTGAAGGGCAGAGTTTGCGCTGAATTTCTTTTCAGTACTTTTAGACGTCAAGCTTAGGGACAAAATAGATGCAACACATTCCTCTTATATTTGATGCACCAGTAGGAGCACTCTTTGTCCTGTTTAAGTGATGAACAATGGATAAAGACAGCTTTTAGTAAAACAACAATAAGTGTTAAAAAGAGGTAAACCAGCAAGAATTTGACTCCATAATATTCTGCTAACAGAGGTCTGTCGATTAGTAAATCCACAGACATGTGTCATTGGAAAAGCAACTACTTCACATGTAAAAGCCATCTCCATTATAAAGGTCAGGCAGTATGCTAGGTAAATTCTTCTATCCAAAATCTGGAAGGGCTTGGTAACAATGAACTAAACAATGTATCATTCTGACCCAATTCAGGGGAATTGCATGACTTGCTACTGGAGATGGTGAATACTAAATTGACTGGCTTCAGCTTTCCCAAAATGCTTACTAGAAAGCTTTTGATCTGTCACAATGAAATTTGAATGTGAGTCCCTCATAAAATATGACTATATCAGGCTTATGTTTTGTGAAAAATTAAAACCACATGTACCCAAGTATTGAATCTGCTGGAATGGAAAATCCAATATGGAGAGTAGAAAATAGGAATCAGGCTCAATTTCCTTATAGAAAAATCAGGCAAGAGCCAATATGTGAGGAAAAGTAGTTCCTCAGGCTTTTTCTTCTGGCTAGGTAAGAGGCTAATGCCTGTAGAAAGAAAAAATGTCATAATCTGTTATAGCAAAGCAATGAGATTTTTCATACCATGCGCCAGGGGTAAGAGGTCAGTCATACCCAGCTGATTCACAAGTGCCAAAGCTTGACTGCATTCTGTTCAAAATAACAAAAACAGAAAACTGCACTGAAATATAGCATTTTAAAATGATGTAGATGTTAATAAACAGTAAAATGGTTCTTTTGATTGAAATCTCTTAGCTGAAGTCCTCCATACATTTTGAAACTTAAGTGTGATTCCCAACTTATAGTCTGTTACATACTTAGTATCAAATACAGGTACATATTTTGGAACAAAGAAGCTCCATATGCGCACATACATTTTTTCTCCTACTTATTATTTTCACAGAACTGCAAGGAGCTACCAAGGTCAACAAATTTGCTCACTGCAGAATCTAAATTAAAACATTCCTATTAAAGACCAAGAGAGCCAGTTTGGTGTAGCTGTTAAGGCCAAAGACACAATCAGGAGATTGTGCCTTAGGCATGAAGCCAGCTGGGTAAATTTGGTCCAGTCACTATTTCTCCACCCTGTGAAGGCAGCAATAGCAAGCCATTTCCAAAAAAAACTTTGCCAAGAAAACTGCAATGACTTGAGTCAACTCTGACAATAAGACACACAAATAAACAAGTAGAAATAACGACCAAGTAGAATCTGATTAAATAACCTGAATAAAGGGATGCATGCTAAATTTTCACCTAATTGGTTCCACACTTAAACTGTTATCTCTCTTCAAAGAGCTGAAAATCAGAAAAGCTATTACTGTTCTGTATTTTTAAGAAAATGCTTCTGAATAGGCAATGTCCTTTATTTAAATATGTGTACAATATACTTTCAAAGGAGATAATGGTGGGTTAATTCTAGTGAATTCAGAATAAAAATCTATAGGGACATTCATGGATTGCAAACGCCCCGTGTAAAGCTCATGCAGTGTACTCTCATCTTTTCCCCAACAGCTCACTGGACAAGGGAGAAAGGAAAAAGAAAGATGCAAGGCAGACAGCAGAAAGAGTGGTTCCATGCAAACTGGCTTCAGTCCACCCACATATCACTGGCATGCAACCTCTTACCAATTATCCTATATGAAATCAATGTGACCAACAGCAGAAAAAAACAGTCTGTCACATTTGCTGCAAAGTCTTCCCTTTTTGGGGTGGGTAGGGAGCTGAATTTACTCAGGGAAAGAAAGTGCGGGTCTGCACTTAAAATATATTCACAAAGTATAGTGGTACCTCAGTACTCAACATTACTTGGTTCTGGGAGACATGCTGAATACTAAAAATGATGAGTGCCAAACAAATTATTCCCATAAGGAATAATGTAGTGAGTCACAAGGCAGCCAACACCAAGTTCTAAACTGTGCATTGAGTGCCAAACAAACAATGAGTACCGGGACAACATTTTCATATCAAAATGGGTTGAGTACCAAATTCGATTAATTTCAAAGCAGTTGAGTACCAAGGTATCATTGTAGTAGAAATAATATTTGCTTACTAAATTCAGCTGCAATCTCTGCATGGTTGTTGTATCCAGTTTTAACCCTACCATTATAAATTATTGCAAGGTTAACTTGTCTGCATAGGACAAATTACTTAATATCATTAATTATACCTGCAAAACTGAGTATCAGTTTCTTTCACTAATTTCTCAATTTAGGTGTGATAGTTTACAAAGATGTCTAACCTTCACTTGTTGCAGTTCCATCTTCGATCTTCTGCTGCAAAGACAACAGTGCCTTATGCATACACTCAAATATATTGTTTACTTTATTTTTTTCCATGTGCTTCCAGAGCCTTTTTGCGTCAACTATGAACAAAAAAAAGTTTTCATTTACATTTTGGGTGACAGCCGACATCCCAATCCCACCTCACTCCCCAGTATGGATTAGCATAAATATCTATGAATGTGTACTACATAAATATAGCATAGACTTAAAAAGAATAGTGTATAATATACACTATGTGCAGAGAACAATATGTATATTGCAGAGAAATGATTTCTCCTTCACGGAAGTGAAAAACGGTGGAAAATTCAAAACAATACAAGATACTTTTTCAAAGCATATGTAAAATTATGGAATTTACCTGGGGAGGGAAGAGAAATGATGCAGCATGGTTTTAACAGAAGATATGCAACGTGCATTAAATACAGCATAAAAGCATGCTTCAAAAATAGCCTATAAATCATTTCCATATCTGTGACTAAAATGCATGTATGTCTTGGATGTTATGTTTGTTGCTAATCGGTGGTCAAAATATATTGACTTAATATGTATATATCGTATTAAAGGAAACGTTTATACAAATAAATAAATTCAGTTCCAAAGGCAGCGTCTCAAGCATGGCGCTTTCAATGCAACCCTCCATCGGTCCCGGTTCCCGCCCCTAACCCTCGCTACCTTTCATCGCGTCGGCTTTTCCTTGAATGGCCCAGGCCTACGCCCGCAAACGCCGCCCCGGCAGGACTGTGCTCAGCCGCCCAAAACAACAAAGCTTGAAGCACCCGGAGCTCCACGTCAACAGCGCCCAAAAGACAAAAAGCCGGGGCGGGGGGTGGGGGCAAGGGAGGGCAGCGTTCCTCCCGCTAAGTCCGTCGTCTGCACCAGAGAGTGCACAGGAACGGCGGCTCAAAGGCATAAATGGGCAACAAAAACCTGACGAAGAGCTTTCACGACGCCACCCCTCTGTCGGAAATGACGAGCGCGTATCGGAAATCATGGGAAAGACATTTAAGAGCTCCGCGATAGGTTATGTTAGTGTCCGCTTTATTGCAGGTGAAACAGGCGATTCAAAATCAGTATTGGCTTCTTTTATAAATCCCCCACCAATTACAATATGAGGCCATATGTGAGCGGGCACAGTCTTTATATAGCGGGACACGAGGCAGCCGCTGAAAGGAGTCGATTTGACGCAACCCCGTAAAGCGACGCCGTTTGAGCGGGGATCGTGTCTGCATCTTCAGACAAGATGGTTTAAAATCTTTAATGCTTTAAGAAATGTTTCAGCATTTCAAATACGAGGGTGTCCCCCCCCCTTTGTTTATTATTACAGTATAGCTCCTGTTTAATGTTGAAGTAGCAGGACTGTGAACTGTTTAGGAATCAAATCCTATATAGGACTCAAAAACATTGGGTGGTATAAACTTTTTTGGGAAACCTAAATAGAGGTTTAACACCAGAACTGCAAAAACCTGTATGGACAGCAAATGGAAGAAAAGAGATATAAAGCAGCTTAACTGTTGCCGTCTAAAGTTTTCCAGACCTGGCCTAGCTAAAAACACCACTACTTACCCATATATGATTACATAAGAGCTGCAGTGGATATAAATAATACCTGATAATTGTAGCATAGCAAAATTCAATTGCTGCTCATTAGATATTGTTGGAAGAAAAATCCATCTGGTTCAGTTCCAAGCTGGGAGAAAGCTGGAAATAACATGGAGGCTGATTGGAAAGAAAGATTGTTTATTGATCAACAGAACCACACTGTGCAGTTCTGGGGCAGTTAACTAATTGGTTTGGTTTTACATGGGCTTTTTATACAGTGTTTTTTTTTTTAACAGCATTTTGTAATCTGGAGGCTTGCTTTGTGAGTTTTTATTTATTTGATTGGTTTTACTTGTTTCGCAAAGGCTCTGGATGGCCCTTAATTAACATCCTTAGCCTTAAACCTGTCAGGCATGTGTTGATTAATTGATTTTATCCTGTTATCCATTGCCTCTAGCCTGCCTTTCTAAATGGACTGGTATTGTTTCCACTTTTCTCAATGAATGGGGTTAAGGTCCTCTCCTGTCCTTAATCCCATCACCTGGAGGTGAAAGTATTTTGTGAATAGGCTGGCCCAGGATTTCTTAATGAGCATCTGCTGTAGGCTATTAAGAAAGGGGGGGGGGCTGCTTTCTGTCTTTAAGAGCATATTTCTCCATTAAAGAGTCCACGCTCTTTATACTTTACATAATGACCTTTGCGATCATATTAAAAGCAGCTGTGTTCTCTTCGGTGATGATGTAAAACTATACAACACCACCGACAATACTACTACCCTTCAAAAAGACCTTGACTATATGTCAGATGGTCAAACAAGTGGCAACTTCAAATCTCAACCAACAAATGCTCTGTCTTGCAAATTGGCAAAAAAAATCAGAACATAAAATACAAGTTAGATGGACATGACCTTGTAAATGACCCTCACTCTGTCAAGGACTTTGGAATACTCATTTCTAAAGATCTAAGTGCCAGAGCCCACTGTAACAACATTGCCAAAAAGGCATTTAGAGTTGTTAACCTAATCTTGCGTAGCTTCTTCTCTAGTAATATTGTTCTACTAACTAGAGCATATAAAACATTTGCTAGACCAATTCTCAAATACAACTCATCTGTCTGGAGCCTGCACTGCATATCGGACATTAATACAGTTGATCGAGTCCAGAGATATTTCACGAGAAGAGTTCTCCACTCCTGTTCGCAACAGAATACCTTATGCCACCAGACTTGAAATTTTGGACTTAGATAACTTAGAACTACGCCGACTTATGCCTGGCCTAAGCGTAGTACATAAAATTATCTGCCACAATGTCCTACTGTCAATGACTACTTCAGCTTCAACCCCAACAATACATGAGCAAACAATAGATACAAATTCAAGGTAAACCGCTCCAAACTCAATTGCAGAAAATACAACTTCAGCAACAGAGTGGTCAATGCCTGGAATGCACTACCCGACACTGTGGTTTCTTCCCAACCCCCCCCCCCAAAAAATTTAACCTTAGACTGTCTACTGTTGACCTCACCCCATTCCTAAGAAGTCTGGCAGGGGCATGCATAAGCCTACCAAAGTGCCTACTGTCCCTATCCTAATGTCCCTTTTTACTCGTATCCTTTTCATGTATTCAAATCATGTTTATACTTTTATCCGTTATCTTATATATGCTTGACAAAATAAATAAAATGAAAATAAATAAAATTTCTTCCTTTGGGGAAATATAATATTCTGCTTCCTTCAATATTCCCCAAAATATTTCATTCTTGGGGGCGAGTGGGTGGGCTTTCCACAATATGTGATTTAAAGTTCAGCACAAAGATACGAACCAATCAGTGCCTTTAAAAAGCATATGTAAAGAACATGAGGTCAGTAGCCTTTAGCAATTAATTTTGCTTTGTGCTGAAAGAAAAAGGAAGAAAGCATCACACCCACTCTGCAATGGGGTGTGCAATGTGGTTAGATGACAAGGAGAGAAAAGAACGGCTGTGTTCCTACTGTACTTGGCTTCCCTCTTTTCCTCAAAAGGAAACTGGCTTCACATAATGGACATGATTACTGTGAACCAGGACTGAAGTTCACAACAGGGTAAGATGACTTGCACTGGATCAAGCAAAACTCATAACCGTACAGTTGCTGACTGTAGGAAACCTGCAATAAGAATTGAAGGCAATAGCAGCCCTCCTGCACCCTAGTCACTGATACTGGGTGGTAATGCATTGCCTTGGAGTATCTTTTATCATTTCCCCAAGAATCTACCAAGGTAGTAAAAAAAAAAATAGTTACACAATTACTAAGAGCATTACTTTCTTTTATAGTTCCTGAATTACAGTCCTTCAATTGCCCTCCCTCTTTTTCTTTCTGGACTTTCAAAATTAAATCTTATTTACCAGAAAAACTCCTCTCGGCCACCTTATAGGATACAGCTGAATAAATTCAGCTCCATGCCTATTGCTACCTGGCTAATGGATACTGACTTTGAATTTCTTAAACTAGTAACCCTTAGTTATTATATTTGGGCACGGCCAGATCCAACAATATGGAATTATAACTGGGTTAATAATCATCTTAAGCTGGTTATTCTGGACAGAGTAAAAAAGCTGGAAAAACCACTAAAATAGATAAAAACATTAAACCAAATAGACAGCCCAGACTGAAATAATCTTACAGACAACAAAAATCAAACAAAAGAAAAGCCCTAGAGCAGTGATGGCTAACCTTTTTGCCATCGCGTGCCAAAAGCGGGGGGAGCGCAGTGGGGTCACATGCATGCGTGCCCACAACCATAATTCTATGCGCCCCTCCCCTCCCGTGCTCCCCCGTTTTTGGCACATGATGGCATGGTGGGCCCGGTAGGCCCGTTTTTTGCTCTCCCCAGGCTCCAGAGCCTTTTTAGGAGCCTGGGGAGGGCAAAACCGGCTTTCCCCCGCTCCCAGAGGCCCTCTGGAGGCTGGAAACAGTGTGTTTCCTGACTTCTGGTGGGCCCGGAAGGCCTGAAAATCAGCTGGCTGGCGCAGGCATGCATGCCAGAGCTGAGCTCGCGTGCCCACCAATATGGCTCCACGTGCCACCTGTGGCACCCGTGCCATAGGTTCGCCATCACGGCCCTAGAGCCTAGACAAAGATTAATAGGCCTGGGACTAGAGCCAAGTTTTCAGAGCTTTCTGGAGGAGGTGCAGTTTTGATCTCTGGGTGGATAGGGGCTGGTGCACAGAAGGCACGCTTGCTTGGTTCCACAAGATGACTATATATAATGGTAGGGACTTGGAGTACACCCATTCTGCCAGAGTGTACTGGGTGGACAGAAATTATTGGAAGAAGGTGATCCCTGAGATATTCAAGCCCTCTGTCAGACAGGGCTTTATAGATAACAACCAGCACTTTGAATTGCACTCAGAAGCTGACTGGCAGCCAGTGCAGCTTGCACAGCGGTGGTGATATATGGACACACTGAAAGGGACCGATGTTTAGCTGCCCACTTAGAACCAGCTTAGCTTCTGGGCGGTCTTCAAGGGCAGCCCATGTACTACACGTGCAATAATGCAATAATCATACGGTCACCAAGGCATGAGTGACCATCTGAAGGCTCTCCCAGCATTATATCTTGTTGTTCAGTCACTAAGTCATGCCTACTCTTCACAACCTCAATATTATATAAACACAAGCTACGATTGATGATTTTTTTTTGGCGCTTGACTTCCATTGGAGCTATTTCAGGCTTTTTTCCACAGGCAGCACAGGCCAAATAAGCACATTCCATAGGAAGAAAAGAGATACATCTTGTTACACAAGTGCCTTCTTGTAAAAGAAACATTTTGCATGGTTCCCTTCATAAGAGTTCAACATACAACATACAATCAGTCACATGGTAATCAGTAGTAAAATCAGTTACACCAGTGGTTCCCAAACTGTGCGCCGCGGCTCCCTGGGGAGCCGCGCTATCGTCATAAGGGCGCCGCGAAATATTCCGCCCGCTGGGTCTAACGCTGATGCGCCATTTCTGAAACGTCTAGTGCGCATGCGCAGTTGCAAGTCGGATTGCTATGGGAGCCGCGAACCGAAAAAGATTGGGAACCTCTGAGTTACACCAAAATTGCAGGCTCAGTTATGGTCGTAAGTCGAAGACTACCTATACTGCATCTCATTTTTCACTTAATGATTCTGTTTTTCTTACACTGCTGCTCTTTCATGGTATATAACAATCCTATGGATCCTTTACTCAAAAGTGAAACCACTTATATTGTGTGGGACTTATTCCACAGAAACAAGTTACGCTAAAGAAATCTCGTAGAAAATAAGGAGAGCTCTCTGGTGGGAAAAACTGGTCTTGAGTTCCATTAGAATCAGAGAAAGTGTTGTGAGAGATAAATGGATTTTATAAAGGAATGTAGTGGATCAAAGAAATCAAAGGAAATGGGGCAATTTATATTGCAGCTTTGTGTGTGGGAGGGAGGTGGATCTGAAAGCGAGCTACTTATTTTAGTTCATATTTCTCCATTAATACGATTTTGAAATATTCGGTCACATCTTTAAAGTTAATACAGAAGTACACTGTAAAATAGAGTATTATCATAATGGAGCTAGTTCGGTTTTGCAGCTCTGCTAGGAACCCAGTCCCTGCCCTTTGCCATCCACAGTTCTACTGCGGTTTAGTCAGTAAATCACGATTAAGCAAACCATGGCCGAGCCATCTTCGTCAGCGTTAATTGCTTAGCCGCGTTCCCGGGAGAAACCGAGCACGGCCCCCGCCGGTCAGAGCGCCTGCGAGCGTCTAGCTGTCCCCATAGGGCTTTCGCCGCCGGTCGTCCTGCGCCCTCCCTTTCCCTTCTTCCCCTCCGCCCTCGGAGCAGAGCGAAAGCGCAACTCCGCCTCTCTTCTCCGAGGAACTCCAGGAGCGCCCGGAGGACGGGGAAGGCTGCGCCATCACGCCCGGCGGGACAACATGAAGCCCGACGGAAAGGTGGTGCTACTGGGCGACATGAACGTGGGCAAGACGTCGCTACTCCACCGCTACATGGAGCGGCGCTTCCAGGACACCGTTAGCACCGTCGGGGGCGCCTTCTACCTCAAGCAGTGGGGCCCCCACAACATCTCGGTTTGGGACACGGCAGGTGAAGGGGGACGGGAGCGTGAAGGGGGTCGGCGAGTTTGTTTTTCCCCCGGCGGCGGCGGGGTGGGTGGGTGGCTCTCCCTCTTGCGCCTCCGAGGCCGAGCGGACCGTGCGCTGGACAAGAGGCGCTACGCCGCGCTCGGCTAACTTTGCCAACTTCGGAAAAGCAGGCCGACACGCCCACCGCTGCTTGCTTAGCCGCACATACTCGCTCCGCCGTGGGAAGTCAGCGTTTGCGGTCGGGGGAGCCCTTCCGCGGGAGCTGAGCGGCCGACTCGACCCGGTTGTCTGCCTTTCCGGCATCGCGCCCGCTCAGTTCCTTGGAAGGGTTTCCACTCCAGCGCCTGGCTCCTGTTTTACTTTAGGCCCTACATTTCAGCTTTGCGGGAACATCTAAGACTTTTTTGTGCTTCTGGCATAACTTAAGCAGCTTTTCCAAAAGAAGCTTTGACACTCTTGCGTCAGTAACAGGACTATATGCAGGATTTTTAACATTTATTATGGAATGGCAGCAGCAACCAACTTGGGGGGATTATATATTAGACAAAGTTTCCTTATCTTCCTGGCCAGTATAAGGGGGAGAGATTTGTATTACTGAAGTCTGTCCAATTCAAAGGTGAATTCATGGTCTGCTTGGTGTGAGTTTTCAGTTGTTGGAAAAGTACAACAAAACTCTTGGGAAAATTCAGAAATTCATATTTAGACTACCTATTTTTATTGTCAAGCCAGTATTCTTAACTTAACAGAAAACAGAGTTGGAAGTGTCCTTGGAGGTCTTCTAGTCCAACCGTTTGCCACAAGTATGAGATGTGGCCTATACCATTCTGGACAAATGGCTGTCCATTCTCTTCTTAAAAACCTCCAGTGTTGGAGCACCCACAGTTTCTGAAGGCAAGCCCTTCCATTTACTGATCAATTGTTCTCACTGTCAAGAAATTTCTCCTTAATTCCAGGGTGCTTTTCTCCTTGATTAGTTTCCATCCATTGCTTGTCTGGCCTTCTGGTGCTTTGGAAAATAGGTTGCTCCCCTCTTCTTTGTGGCAACCCCTGAGATATTGGAACATTGCTGTCTTGTCATCCCTAGTCCTTGTTTCCACTAGACTAGACATACCCAGTTTCTGCAACCGTTCTTCATATGCTTTAGCCTCCAGTCCCCTAATCATCTTTCAGTATTGTGTTTTTTCTTCCAGGTCGCGAGCAGTTCCACGGCCTTGGGTCCATGTACTGCCGAGGAGCAGCAGCTGTTATTCTCACATATGATGTAACTAATTTACAGAGCATGGTGGAACTTGAGGATAGGTTCTTGGCATTAACAGATTCCGCCAGCCCAGATTGTCTCTTTGTTATTGCTGGGAACAAAGTTGACCTGACAGATGTGTGTGCCTCTTTGCCCGAATCAGAAGACAAGCATCAGTTTGAGAAGCCCTCCAACAGTCCCATTTCTACAAAGGTGAAAAAACAAGTCCATATAAATGATGCTGCAGCATTTTATAGGAAAATCCTCAAATATAAAATGTTGGATGAGGTAAATGCTCCAGCAGCAGAAAAAATGTGTTTTGAAACTAGTGCGAAAACTGGTTATAATGTGGACCATCTTTTTGAAACTGTATTTGAAATGGTAGTACCGGTAATTTTGCAACAAAAAGCTGAAGGCTTGCCACAAACAGTAGACTTAAATAACTGCAAGACTGTTAAAAACACACACACTGCATGCTGCAGATAACTCTGAATGCATTTTTACACCAATTGTAGGACAATGCAGAAAAGCATTACAACAATGCAAAAGTGTTACAATACTGCAAAAAGAAATGTTGAATGAAGACAGTGCAAAAATAACAAGGCCAACCAGACGAACTGCATCTTCTATAAAAATGGATTTTTGTAATAATTAAATGATGTAATGAGAAAAAAACTTCTGTGAAGGGGAGCTTGCAGTACTTATTGAAAGCTTTTAAAGCCCATTGTGATTTTTTGGCCCCCTCCACATTAAATTTATGATACTATATGCTGTTTTACACATGAATCTTTAGTATTTGTTTTGGCAAGAATCTTTTGATATGTGGCATTCACTATGTAGTAAGGAGGAATTTATAAATGAAGAAATAGATTTCAGGAAGGAGGTAGATGTTGATCAGCCATTTTGCACCATATTTTTTCAGCAAAATAAAGAATTGTAGCAAACTAATTCTTCCCTTTTCTCCCTCCTCATTAATTGCATGGTTGTGGGCCACTGGACCCAGACCAAAAAGGAAAGTGAGATCAATAGAATGGGGTTGAGTCACTATCAACATAGAGTCACTGTCAATATAACCCAGACATTTTTTGTTAGGCAAAAAAAATATTCCCATTTCTCCTATAACAAAATACACCTAAAGGAATTCACAAAGTAGTCTGCAGTTTTAGATTGATCTGAACTCAGTGGTGAATTGGTGGTATTGGGACTAATGTTTTTAATTGTACTATCAACTTCAATCTTTGAAATTCCAGGGAGTTGATGAATTATTTATGTTCTAAATCAGTAAGAGTAAATATTTTTGGTTATTAATAGATCAGGTTCTGGTGAAATTATTTAAGCATATTTTTGTTAAATTGTGAATAATTAGTAGAGTCATAAAAGTGGATATGACTACATGGCTAGGGGGAACATTAATTTGTAAAAATGGGTCAGGACAGGGAAGAAAATGGATGTGTTTTGTTATGGAGATGATTACATAAACTCTAACTTGATTGTTAGAGAATCAAAATTATTTAAATATTTTGGTTGTAATCAGTGATAACAATGTATTGGTGATAGCAGTGATTTTTCAGTGCTGCTGTTGGGGAATTATATAAAAATATCAACTTGAATTTTTCCTTGTTAGGAAGATTATTTTTTCTAAAGATCTGCAGTTATCTCCACATTTTCTGAATGTGAAAGAAATTACTATGAGGCTGATCAAACAATCTATAGACCCAAAACATCTCTTTACCTCTGACTATTTTTTAGACTACTTATATTAGCAATAAAATTTACTAATTACTTTTGTGACAATAATTGATAAAACTACAGATTATGACCTAAAGTATACCTGGATTATATATTTTGTCTCTGAATCCCAAATATGGTACATTATTATGGTATTTATTTTAGGACTGAGTTCTGGCAGGAAATAACATTGCTGAGCTCATCCTTGGAGGAAATAGATTTTAATAGTAAATGAGAATTGGGAGGAAACTGAAACGGCCTGGAAATCCATAAAAATAATTGGGCCTTTAAATCCACATAGTGCTCTTCTAATTCTGAAACTTTTTCAGTCTTTATCAGATATTTAAGAAATAGATCAACAGAATTTCCTTAAATATGAAGAATTTAAATTGATTTCAAAGCGTGATTACATGCTCTGCATCTAAGGGCAATGCTTTAGATATGCACATTTACAATGCAACCTCTGTGCTGCTACAGTTTACTAGACAGTGACGTTGGGAATGCCAGAGCCTTTTAAATAAGAACTCCCTGGATTCTCTTGTCCTGTCCCCCTCAAGTCACTTCATATATGGGCTGTTTCTTTACTGTTGTGGCCTGTCAGCAGCCTGCGCGGATCGTGGCTGATCCCGACGAGGCTGGTGTGGTGTCGCACCAGCAATCTGCACAGCCGGCGCTCACATTGGACAGCGAGGAGGCTGAAGAGGATGTGATGCCAGAGGCAGAGACTCAGCCAGGGCCTTCAGAACCTCCAGAGGCTCCTTTCAGTGGAGAGAGCGAAGTGGAGGAGCCTTTCCTCAATGCTCAGGCACGCAGGGCTGCCAAAAGGCAGGAGTGGCTACTCAAGAGGAGGTGGTCTACTCGAGAGTAGGGCTTGAGGATAATTGGCCACTCCCTTAGCTTATTTAAGTCGCAGGCAGCTAGTGCTTTCTTGCTGGAAACAACTCGTGTTTATTATCAGTATTTTGGTTTATCGTATCTTGTTTTCTGGACTGGTTGCCAACCTTTGCCGGTCTTGTTTATCCTTGCTACTTAATAAATTTGATAAGGACCTTGGTGCATGTCAATATCCTTGGGAATCCGGAGCTGGGGCAGAACATTTACATGGGATTCTTTTTCTTTTTTTAGGATTTAAGTCATGTCTTACAAAACCCGTACCAATTCAATTAGAAAAATTTGATAACTTTTATTTATCGCACAAAATAAAACACTGATCTTAAGTACAAAGGAGAAACACATGAAAGGAAATTTGAGCATTTCTTATTCAGGATTTGGTTTGGGAAGGAAGCACTCCATGGAACAGTGGGAAGTCCCAAGTGCCCAATTACAGATTAGTCTGGGCAGCTGCCCTATACCTGCCACTCAAAGAGGGTTGTTGCCACTTGCAGCATTGAGAGTCTGCCTCCTTTTCCTCTGCTTGTCCATACTGGTGAAGGAATTGAGGATATAAACTGATTTACTCAACAATTTTATGTTTACTTGGAAGCCAGTCGAGCTTCATTTGTACAGTTAAGTATGCACATAATCACAGCTTTGGTATTATGTTGCTATGAAAAAAGTATTTCTCACTTTCCCAGGCACAGTCCTAATTCTTTCTGGGCAGAGATGCCTTCTCTGTAACTCACTTCTCTCCCAAGAATGTGATACTAATTGAGTCTCTCTTATCATCTTTATATTGGGAAGAATGACAAATGTCACATTCCTAAGTGTGGACACTCACAAATCTTACTAAATGGTACTCCCTAGTGGGATGGTTCTTGACTGTAGCTATAATTGCAATTGGAAAAGCTGCAAGGCATAATTTTCTAAACACCTTCTTTTTGTGCTTTTTGTGAAATTATGAGATTATTATGACAGATTCTGCGATACCCACCAATAGTTGAACAGAATTAGGCAAGGTAGTATTTGCCTAAATAGGCAAAGTACCTTCAGATATGGATTCCAAACCACAATTTCTCATCAACCCAGCTAGAATATAAACATCTAAAAAGCCATAGTTTATCTCCAAGCTGTACTAAAGTAATATTAAGATAAGTGAATTCTGGTCTAATGGGTTATGTCTATCCATTGAGGATATTGCATAGAATAATATAAGATTGCATTCAAAAAAAGTCAAGTGACACAGAAAGCGTATTGTTCATTCTCTGCAAACTTTTGAAATAATTAGGCATTAATAGCAACAGGATGTTTAATAAAGTAACAGTGTATAAAAATAAAGGCCTTGAAATATAACAAAAGTATATTCCATGCATGTTTCCTTCAGTCATAAAAAATTGTAGTTCTGTTGAATTTGTAACCAAAGACCTCAGCTGAAACAGAACTCCCTTAGAGCAAGGACTGTTTGACTGTTTTGAGGATGTTGAAACGGCATTTGCATTTTAAAAATATGAGTATGCTAAATACAATTTAAAATCCTAAATTCTAATACAGTTTGCATTTGTGTTTAAATGTTTAATACTCAATGACTAAGAGTAGTGTTCAGTAATACATAAAAAAAAGATAAATATCATTTGACAGTAAATCAGACTTAAATGACAGCAAGTGTATTTAATAATGAAATTTTGTCTATTGTTTTATTCCCATAAGAGACTGTATTGTTTGCAGCATATAAAAGCAAACTCACAATTACATGAACAAAGGCTGAACAATTGTTTGGTTACATGTACTTGCAGTGTTTGTTCAAATGATGAGGTAATAAGTTAAATAAGCACCAACAAAATCTAATCCATGCCACTTTGAAGTGACATTTCTTTTTTGAAGGGGGGTTGTTTATTTTACAAATTTTTCATACACACTTGGCATCTGCTTATATGTGTTCGGATGAGTCCAGCCTTGAGAGTATCTGAAGAAGGTGAGTGTTGAAATTGATGGTCAATGGTGGTAAGCCAAAAACTGTATTTGTTTGCAAAGTAGTGACAGGTCCCACGAGCACCATTGCATTCAATGAATGGTGTGGCTCTGAAGTCTTCCAGGCAGCTACCTGGAGAAACCAGTGACTGCCCTCCTCCTTCAGCACCAGCTGCAGTGTGCTAGAAGAAACCAGATAATAACAATTCAAATATAATAGAAAAGTACATTACAGGTAGTGGTGATCACAAAAATTACAAAATATTTTAGCCTGGGAAATTGGGAGGGTTTTTTTGTTGGAGCGGTAGAAAGTTAATCATAACAACATTCCGTATTCAAGGACACTTTTGCCTGCAAGACTGCCTGGAGATTGTATCCAGTTGAATGGGAAGAGTTGATTGGACTATGTGATGAACTTGTGGGTGTGGGGCAGGGCTGTGAAGTGTTAGCTGGGTGTGGAAAACCTGGATGCTTTCAGATTCAGATTTCCCCAGATGTGCCAACATGACATCTCTAATAAACTGGAACTTTGAGGAACCTCAGGCCTCGGAGTTTTATTTCGTTGGGGGTGTTCCTTGGAACCCTGACAGAGAGACTTCATATGCTAGCTTTCATCTCAGGGAAGGAGGGATATAAATCAAATGTGGGGTAACAAAGGTTCCATAGGCCCAGTATTGTCCACTAATACTATTTCTTTTAACATCTATCATTTCAGAGTTAAAACACAGAGAACCTATTGTCTGTAATGGCCATTATAATTTCACTTGTTTATCTGACCTGTTGAACAGGAGCTTAATGCACTAGATTTATGAATTGAAAATCAATGTGGGAAAATACAGAGATCTGTTCAGAGATGTTCTATATACAACCCATTCTAGGCAGCTCTTTTCCACATGCCAGACACTCTGTTTTCTGAAACTAATGCAGTCTAACGTAGGGAGTGTAATTTATTATGCTGTCTGAAATTATATCTAAATAAGCCATTGTATGATCAAAAAGATAATCAACTACAACATTGAGATCACCGGCTATGGAAATTGAATGACTGAATGAATAAATAAATGTAATTGAAATGCTCATACCTTAAATATTTAGTACATATGCTTTAATAAATTAATATGGCAAAATTATGGACCTGTATGATTTTCAAATCAAATGTAAACTCAATTGGAACTCTGATGATATTGTGCCAATATTTTTACTTGTTGAAAGGGTGAATGAATAACCAGAAAAATAAACAGAAAATTAAGTAGGATCATAAATTTATGGACTTCATATTTGCCCCATAGTCTCTTTATTTTTAAACCCATAGGTATCAATGAAAGCTTTTGAAAAATATCAACTTGTTACATTTGGAAGACGGTTTATCATTGAGATGGGAAGGTTTAATTCTCCAGGTGAAAGAAAACAAAAGGGCATTTGTAGTAAAAAGCTATATGGTTTGGGAAGCAAGAAGAGAGAAAAATAATTTGTGCAATTCATGGTTTAGCATGACATGAATTCTAACCCTGACCCTAAACCATAAGTTAGAGCTTAAGTGTTCTATGTGAACCTGGTCAACTGTAGACAATACAGGTAGTCCTCCACTTACAACAGCTCACTTAGTGACCGTGCGAAGTTACAATAGCGCTGAAAAAAGTGATGACTATTTTTCACATGACCATTGCAGCATCCCCATTGTCATGTTATTTACATTTGGATGCTTGACAACTGACTCACATTTATGACGGTTGTAGTGTCCCAGGGTCATGTTATCACCTGCAACCTTCTGACAAAGTCAATGGGAAAACCAGATTCTCTTAAACTGTGTTACTAATTTAACAACTGCACTAATTTACTTAACAAATTTCTCACTTAGCAACATACATTTTGGGTTCAATTGTGGTCATAAGTTGAGGACTACCTGTAAACCATGATAAAGAAAACTGCAAATCTAGCCTATGTATATGAAAGAGAATGAATTGATGCAATGTACTGAGGAAGTGGATTCCTAGCAGGGAGATGGTGTATTCCAGGGAAGTAAGAGGCAACTCATTTTAGATGCTGCTATATATGAAAGAAAGAGGGTGAAGATGGGTGAAATGTAAAATTTGTTACTACAAATTTTCTGTGGGCGTGGCTTGGGGGGAATGTGACTGGGTGGGCGTGGCCAATTTTTTTTTTTGTTTTAACTTTTCAAAGCATTTTTTCTTTGAAAAGCCTTTGCCGATCAGGCAACTGAGCTGGGATCGTCAGAGACTTTTCAAAGCATTTTTTTACCACCTCTTCGGCCAAGAGGTTGCAGAAAAAAATGCTTTGAAAAGCCTCTGACAATTCCAGCTGAGCCACGTGATCATGAGAGGGTTTTTTTTTTACTTTTAAAAGCATTTTTTCATCAGAAGAGGTTGTAGAAAAAAATGCTTTTAAAAGTAAAAAAAAAAAACCCTCTCATGATCGTGCAGCTCAACTGGGCATGGTGGAGGAGGGGGTGCAGGGATTTTTGCTACCGGTTCTCCAAACCACCCGCCGCCATCGCTACCGGATCAGCAGCCACCATAAATAAATAACCTTACATAAAACAGGAGATAAATATAATTTTAAAAGCATTCTGAATTTGTACCCCAATCAGCAAAAGAAGCACATACCATGAGGAAAGAATACCCAATCCATAAACTGCGCCATCCTTCAGGACAGTGAGGAATACTAATATCTTGACTGTGAATAGCAATGGCAAGAGCAGGAGCTTCACAGACAGAACAGCGACTGATGTAAGGTCTGATTTCTTCTTCTGCCACAGGCATCATTGGAAGAGAGGCTGTGGTTGAGAGCCAGTAGGATTTATCATTACGACTTGCATAGTAGCAGACATCCCCCGGATTGCAGTAAAGGAAAGGCATAGTGCTGAATCGAGCCAAACATGACCCAGCCAGTCCTACAAGAATAAACAAAGAGAATAATCACCAATGTGTCTCCAGGTGTAGTTTGTTCTGGAAGTTTAAAACAATAAAGGCTGTCTTCCAAACTAATAGGTACTTCTGAATTTCTGAAATATTTCAGAAACTTCCCTGTGAAAGATTAGAAAGGGGAAGTATTAATATATTTGAGAACTTAGCGAAGTGCCAGAATGCTTCCATCCCCAGGATACTTTTTTTCATTTCTCTAGAATTAATTTTCAGTAAGATTCTACACTTAGGCAGGAAAAACCAAACACATAGGTACAGAATAGATGGTACCTGGCTCAACAAGTGAAAAAGATCTAAAGTCCTAGTGCATCACCACTTAAATATGAGCCAGCAATGTGCTGCAATTGCCGAAAAAGCCAATGCAATCCTGCGCTATATGAGCAGAGGAATAGTATCAAGCTCCTGAGTAGCGATAATGCCGCTTGATACTGCACTAGTGAGGCTACACTTAGAATACAGCATGCAGTTCTGGTTACCACGATACATAAAAGACGCTGAGACGTTAGAAAGTGTGGAGAGAAGAGCAACAAAGATGATAAAGGGTCTGGAGGCGAAATCATATGATGAACAGTTGAGACAGCTAGGTATGTCTAGCCTATCAATGAGAAGGATCAGCGGAGCAGAGGGTTGGATTACAAAACCTCCAGAGTCCCTTCCAGCCCTATGATTTTATGTTCTATGTTGAAGTACAGTAACAATAAGTAGTATGATGACAGTAATGCTATAATAGTGATAGCACTGATAATAGTTGTCAGTCTTTGCATAGATTTTGCTGGTACATTATTTTGAGACAGTCAGCAGTATCCTCCAGAAGACCTGATTGTAAGTCTGAAACAAACCGGTGTAGATGTCTTTAATTACTTGCATGAGTTTTTGCCTCATGTTCAAGAACTATGTTATGAATGGACACTATCACCTTTGGAGCCTTTTACTTTTGTTTCTTTTTCTCTGTTTGCCTGTCAGAGGTTTAATATTGGCCCAGCCATGGTGGAAATACTCTTCTTTCAGGATAATAATCCATGCATTTGCTGAAATGGTCTGTAATAAATTTATGCCATTGTAAAACCCCAGTACCAATCTGGTACATAATTTCTATTATGTTATCTGACAACGAATAAGCTATTCTGTTTGTTTGTTTATTGAAATGCTATTTTAAAAATTACAATGTATTATTTACTAAGCAGCTAAAATGCATACCGAGATCCTGGTTATGTGCTTTCTCTTGTCCTTCAAAGTATAATAAACTGTAGCCGCTCCAAAGTTGGTTCATGCCCTCTGGACACATTGGCTCTTGAGTAGATTGGCTGTGCTTCACAAGAAGATAACCTATGTTAACACTGCGGCCTGGCATACCTTGCAGTCCAGGAGTACCAGGAACACCTGCTGTACCTAGAGAAATATAAAGGCAGGATGTTGCTTTTAAGGTATTGCCACCCTCAAATCTAAGAAAGTCATGGCGACTTTATTTACTGCTGAAAAATCTAGTACAAGTAGAAAAGAATCCACAGTTATTCAACTGAATTTATTTGTGCTGATTCTGGCATTGTATAGCAGTTACCAAAAAGTACTTCTCCAATGCCGAAAGACTGTATGATAAAATGGGCGCAAAACATTGGAGAACCTATAATGATGGAAATGTGGGAAAGCATCTGGGTTAGAAATATAAGGTTTAAGCAGGCCCAAAATTTAAGAGAGAATTTTTACAAAATGTTTTATAGATGGCATTTAGACCCAAAAATACTAGCTTGTATGTATCCAAGTTTACAGCCTAAGTGTTGGAGATGTGATTGCGAGGATGCTACGTATTATCATATATGGTGGACTTGTAAAAAAATTAAGGCTTTTTGGATAAAAATATGGTGGATCCTCCAAAATATTTTAAAGAAAAAGATAAAATTTGCTCCACAGTTTTTTCTGTTGGGTATATTTACAAATTTTACAGTAATAGAGACTAAACTGATTTTAAATTTAATAATAGCAGCCAGACTTTTGGTGGCACAGTATTGGAAGAGGGAAGAGATACCTACTATTGAAGAGTGGATCTTAAAAGTAGGGAACTTAGCAGATATGGCGAAAATTTTGGCATACTTGAAAGATCATTCAAATGAAAGATACGTATTGGAGTGGAGGAGATGGATTGATTATATTCAAAATAGATATCAAACTAAAAAATTCCAAATAGCCTTTGAATGAAATATTATTAATTTATTAGTTTAGGATTATAGTTATTTGAACTGTATGGAGTTAAAGACCTAGTGAGAATCCACAGATTCTTGGAACTTATAAAATGTTAGCTTATTTTAGCTTGTGATTGTTAAATGCTTTACCCTGTATCTGTTCTGGGAAGTTCAGGGAGGGGAGAGGGGGGGAGGGGGGAGGTTGGGGGGGGGGGGGGGGGAAGGGGGAGGGGGAGAGGGATGGGGGGAGAAAATGTTTGTACTTT